>JAGDQP010057703.1:0-12693 GCA_022664845.1 Lepisma saccharinum
TTTAGTGGTTTGCAACACTAGCGAAATGTGACGTGTGGAAGCCACCCACAGAGAAAAACGTTTTCAGAGTTCGATTAATCGTTTCTAACTTCTACGACCTATTATTCACTTGTTTCCTGCGGCCCCTAAGACGGAATAGTAATAGCACTTCCGGTGATTAGTCTCTGAAAACCAATGTCTTATGTGGAAAATAGATTCTCGCTAGAGCGGTCCATTTGGAGAGAAACCATAGATAACAGAGAAATATAGATAGGAAGGTACCATAGTGGCGTAATGTACCGCCTTTTCTCGTATCTGTAGCGTCCTGCCATCTAGTGTCTGTCCAGACAAACTGACGAAAACAAGGGAAGTACGATATTCGTTAATCGCTGTTTTTAATTTATTGTTGACCGATCGAAAAAAGATCAATGCAAGTGAGTTTTCCCGCCTTTTCCGTTTTACGTCAATTATTCAAATTTCGGTCCAGGAAAATAAGAAATTGACTTGCACGGACCAAAGTTTGTTTCGTACTTTAATAATATTAAAGTTTGTTTTAAGGTAATGCTACTAGTAATTTCAGGATTGTGTGCAGACATTTTCGTGATAGAATGATGTCCCAAAAGTCTCTGCCCACAACGCTGACGTTACTACTACCATTTCTTTAAAACTAATTGTACCCATTATAGAAGTACGAAACGAACTTTGGTCCGTCAGAGTTCATTTCTTGTTTACCTGCATTGAAATTTGAATAATTGACGTAAAACGAAAAAGGCGGGAAAACTCACTTGCATTGAGCCATAACTGTTGTTTCACAAACCTTCGTAAAGATTTTAACTAATCGTTGATTAACGAGTTTAATCTATTTCAAAGCTCTTAAAATTCTTTTGACGATTCGTCAGTTCTGAGCGAAGATTAGTGAGATCCAAGGTGAAGTAGGGGCCGCATTTCGACAAGCCTGCACTTCTCTCATTTTTGATAGTGGTGCACAAATAATCAAGTAAATTTGCAGATCTACGAAACATATAATATAAATATTTTATTATATTGATAGAAAATAACTTCCCATTGAAATTTAATACGTGTTACGTTGACATATTACTTAAGAATACATCGTCAGGTCATAACTTTAATACAATGAGCGGGAGAAAGAATGGGAATATAGCGACCACTATCTGTATATTCGCCTCATGTGCCTAAGAAAGCAGGCTGACCAATTCCAGCCTGGGACCTCAATTAAAACTGGGGCTGACTTCAAACTGGGGCCTCAATTAAAAAGAAGCGACAGCTTCCGCAGAGCCACAACGCTCATTTTGATAATGAGAAATTTCGTTATGATAGGAAGGTAACGACTTCCAGATGTTCTTCAAATTTCTCACACAAAAATGGTTACATTATAAAACTTAGCTCATTATGTCCTAGATTTTCATCATTAGACAAGCATAAGCTTAAAATGAATTAGTAAAATTTGTTTCTTTTTTGCGTTATAAAAATCGAGAGGAAAACAAACTGGAAGCGTTAGTTGCTCGATCTCAATTCACTTCGCTATATTTGTCTCTCATTGGATTAATAATTGAAAACTCGTTAATCCAGCAATGGCAAAAGATGATGGGCCAATTATCAGAACTTATACTTATGCAAAACAATCTATTACATCAGCACAAGATCAACGTACTCTTTTAGAATCTATTGGACTGCTAAAGTTTCGGTTCATTCTGCTATTTTATTCAACGTTTTTCTTATCTACCACCAACTTTTCTGTTTCATGACATGTATGACCTTTTAGGAAAGTTTGTGCATATATAATGCAAGGGAAAAAGCTATCGAAATAAGTACGGTACAACACAATTCATCTGTGCGGATCATTTTATTGAATTTTTATGCTCATGAAAAAAATCTTTGAATTCGTCTGTTATTCCTTATTCAACACTTCAAAAACAAATGAAATCTTTACTATATGTTTTAAATGAGTGATCATTCAGTGGACATAATGATTCATTCATAAAGACATAATGATACATCATTCATAAAGACATACAATTTATAGAACCATAACTTCTGCATAATCAGCGAACAAAATGTTTCTTTACGTCTTAGACAGAATCGTGAGACTTGTTAAGTTAATCGGATCTTACATTGTAATCTAAATGAACATTTCATCCAGGAAACATAATCTATTTTATGTTGAAATGCGTGTCAATGTAGAATGCATGGGTTTAATCATATCCTGATTAACACCTGGAATAAAGGCAAAACGTTGTAATAGTATAACAGAAACGTCAGAGATCTTGAATAACAATTTGTAACATTTTCCGTTTGAGTTGTAAATAGTCATGGTAATAATTTATTACTTGAACTTTAAATTGTTCCTAGAGGTTTCAACTTCTGATATCTTTCCTCGTGTGATTTAGCTGTGAAAAATCTTGTATTATAACATTAATAATACCAAACACTGCACATAAAGTATCTTCCTTATAACATTTTCTCCAACTTTAATATTCTTCAGTGTGTTGGTGTCTGTCTCAGTCTCTTCGCATCTTTTCTAAACGTATTAGCTGATAACGGTAGAGTTTACGCTTATTTACTTATTTGCAAATTTCTTCTGGCCAGAAATGTTAAGTGAACTCAAGGTTTATTCTGAAGCTTTTCTACTATGAAAAGAAATAAATAATGAAAATAACTTAATCATCGTAACGTACATTATTTATCATTACTGTAATTCCCGTGGTAATGGATTTTCGAATTCTAAATATTACAGAACTAGTCTACAAAATACTGTAGATATTCAAAATATTCGCGGATTATACTTTGATTTGCTGGCTAAGTAGATAAAATACTAGAGACAGTTCTTTATTGCTAGTCTGCATATCGTTTTCCACTGGGGAAATAATAAACCATTCGTATTTACCTTTGATTTCTGACTAAATAACAAGTTAGTTCATGTTAATTTATAATACATTACATATCCCTACTATTAGTATCGTAAATTTTCTCAGGCAGGCCGTTGTTCTACAACCGTGACAGGTACGGGCATATGCGAACTGGAGTTAACTGCATACTCTCAGAGAACATATTACGTTAGGTTACGTTACATCACAATGATTCTAGGATTAACTTTAAGCAAATTAGTTAGTTCCAATAATTGTTTCAAGTAACTTTATGTTAACACTGTTTATATACCAGGTGTATGCATAAGTTTTTACCTTTTTTTTTGTAAAGAAAACACGTAATTTTCAAGGGAAATTAATTTTGTTTTATTCCAAATATTGGCCATCGGCTTCTACACCTTTCGTCCATCTTTCAGGTAATTGATGCATACCATGCCAGAAAAACTGCTTGTCTTTTGCGGCAAACCATTCGTCGAGCCATTTTCCAATGTCTTCGAAATTGCTGAAGTGCTGCTCTGAGAGCGCGTGCCCCATTGATGCGAAGAGGTGATAGTCAGATGGCGCCAGGTCTGGGGAGTAAGGCGGGTGCGGAAGGATGTCCCATCCAAGCGATTTCAAGGGATCTTTCACTGGTTTTGCTGTGTGAGACGACGCATTGTCGTGTAACACAATCACTTTGCCATGTCTTCGGGCCCATTCCGGTCGTCTTTCGATCAATGTGTGGTTTAAATTAACCATTTGTTGGCGATAGCGTTGTGTATTAACGGTTTCGCCAGGCTTCAAGAGTTCATAATACACAATACCGCTCTGATCCCACCAGACACAAAGCATGGTCTTCTTGCCGAAGTGATTTGGCCTTGGTGTTGAAGGACCGGCTTCGCCAGGTGAAAGCTTTTTCCCGCTTCGGGTTTTCAAAATAAATTCATTTTTCGTCACCCTTCACAATTCGATACAAGAAGGATTTTCTTTCGTGGCGTTGAAGCAGCATTTCACAAGTGACTTTGCGATTTTCAATTTGACGTTCATTCAGATCGTGTGGGACCCATTTACCCAGTTTATTGATCTTCCCCATTGCTCGTAAACGTCTGCTGATTGTTTCTTGTGACACATTTAATGCTTTTGCCAATTGCTGTTGAGCTTGAGTTGGGTCATCCTCCAATAACACCTGCAATTACTCGTTTTCGCACTTTTGTGGTCTACCAGAGGGCGCACTGTCTTTCACATTGAAATCATCACTTTTAAATTGTCGAAACCATGTCTCACATATTCTAATCGATGGAGCGTGTTCACCATATGTTTCTACCAGCACACGATGACTTTCAACAGCCTTTTTCTTTTGATTAAATAAGAGAAGCAATGCGTGCCGCAAATGTTCTTTTTCAGGCACAAACTTCGACATGATCACTGAACGATAAAACAAGGACGCTAGTGTTTGGCGGACTCAACTTGTGTGTGTTTGTAGTTTAATGTCAGACGAACAAAATGACGTATGTGTCAAATGAATACGCTGCGTACTTTTCGCTGGCGCCATCTCTTAGGTAAACCGGAAACTACTTATGCATACACCTGGTAGGTCACGTATGGTTAGAAGAGATCAGATATTTGAACATAGGATCGGACAATGGGAGAAGTATCTAATGTCCATTCAATAATTCTTTTCTTATGCATCATGTTTACAATGGCACTTAAACATAGAATTATATATGGATAGAATTACGATGTTCATCAAAAGTTGACCATTTATGCAACAGTGATTTCTGTGTAAAATATTTGGTTCGCAGTAAAGAACGTTAGGTTAATTTGCTCTAACTTAGGTTAGAATGGAATTTATTTTAAGGCCTTTAGGCAACTATGACTCAGGTCGTATGGATGATAATGGGATGAATTGGTGGAATGAAGAATGTGGGAGGAAACGGGTGCACACCGAGAAAACCCACGCACATGGTGTTTGTCCTCCACAAAGCCCACGGCATGAACCGGGATCGATCCGAGGACCCATAGCACCAGAGGTGAGCGCTCTACCAATTGAGCCACTTTTTTAAAAAAATCTCGTTTATTTAACTTTCATAGTACATTGCGTTTATTTATACGATTGTTACCATTTATTTTTCGTTTATCTTTCTTAACCTACTTACGGACAACACAGTTAAAATCACATTCATGCCCGAGGCGGGATTCAAACCCGCGATCCTGGATTCGCTAGACTACCGCACTAGCCCGCACGACCACCTGGATCGGCGAGCCACCGTGGCCCCTAGAATAGGTTAGTTTCATTCAATAATTATATATTATACCCGGTCATGTTAATGTCAAAATATTAAGTTACCGCATGGAGAAGGTTAGAGTTAGGATAGTTTTGAAGAAAATTTAGTATCAAGGCACTTGATTCAAGAATAGTTTGTTAGAGTATGAGTATGGTAAGTACATTAATGTGTACGTACCTTTGCGGTATGGCAATGAGATCAATAATGCCACTCCTATTGCAAGAGTAATCAACCGTACTCTTCAGCAAACCCTAACTATTCTTTTTTTAAACTTTCATTTCAAAAAAATCTGCGAAACTACTTAAATTGTTGTGCCTTTTAACCAGACAACGACACGGAACAATAGGTACCCTGTTGTGTAAAACTACTAGATACCCTAATTTAGTGTTTTCTAGAAATTAAATAAAATCTTAATACAAAGAGGCAGGGCGTTTCCTGACATCTAAAAGAAGTACCGGGACTCCGCTCTGGCTCAACTACTGTAAACACCCCTGGGTAGTTTCCTTCAGGCGAGACTAATTTCATACAAAAAAAGCATAGCTTCTTCGAATAATTTCACATTAATGTTGAAAAATTGATTATGGGGTGCAGAATGTTAGGTTAGTTTCATCCTAAAATTATAATGGTTTCGGGAACAGTTTTACATTAATCTCGAAAGACTACATTTCTTGTAAAGAAGGTTAGGTTAGTTAAAATTGTTAGTTTCCTTGATATTTAGGTAAAGTTAGGGTAGGTCAACTTTAGTCCAACCGCACCGCAGTCATCTTCGTGCAGGTGACCTAGTCGCTCGACACTTGTTTCTCGTTCATGCTGCTACCAGTAGGAATGTAATGCTAAATTTTTAGGTGAGTATACGCTTCACTCGTTGTAACGAAACCTCCCGCTTACTATCCCTTATACCTGCGTATTTTATAAATTTTATAGGTGGGTATACCGAGACGTCTAAATAGTTGAGGTGGGTATACGCCGTATACCTGCGTTTAACCTCCATTACATCACTGGCTACCAGTGTTTACAGGGGAAGATGGTTAGTAGGTTCCCCTCATGAACTAATGATTGAACAGCCACTTAAAACGTTGCTGCAACAGTGAAGGACTAAGTGAAGGGAAAACAGCCATCAAATAGCTTGTTTGAAACGAAAATATTTGGAAATTTTCAATCACTGGAATATGTTCATTTAATGGTGCAGTCACCCTATGTTAAGAACTAAACGTGTCACTCTTGGAGGCATAAAGCGATGAAAACAATTCTGGTCTGTATATATGGAATGAATAATCGGAATATGGGCATTATCTACGCTCTTTACAAACTATGATCCGTCATTTTGGGCTGTCACTTTCCTCGGAGCAGGATTTCAGATTCGATTCCAAACAAATCGAGACAAAAATCACTACTTCGAGGAAAGCGGCTGTTCACTATAAAATCGGGAAGGGGAGGGGGGAATTTTCTTTTTACAGTACAACTGATTGTAGTTTTCAAACTCAAACTGTGATTGCTCTGAAAAAATAATCACACGATGATTCTATTCTGTACTCTCACTCGGCTCGTCGAAAAGAAATCAATTTAGGTAGTCCTTCATCTAGTAATATGCGTAGTAATAATAATACGAAAACAGTATAACCTTACTCTAACCATAGACTAAAATATAGATTAATCCCTCTTGCCTATTTTCGTCTGCGATAAGGAGTACGTGGTTTTGAATCCTGCCGCTAGGTGACTCGCGACTACTTTCATTCGCTGTATTTTTTTAGTAGTAGTTAGCAGAGTCACCAAAGGGCAGGGTTCAAAATCACGTGCTCTTAAGCAAATTAATAATAATAATTTTAGCGCAAGCGAAAATAAATAAGCGGTATAAGTCTATATTATTATTTAGTCTATGCATTAACTCACCTCTCAGACTTGGCCTAATGTGTGTACAATTACAAGAAACCTTTGTTGTTGTATTTCTCAGAAAACATAAGTTAATAATTAACATGAACGTTTAGAAAATATTCTATGAAATATAAAAACATAGAAAAAGATGTCCCCTACTTGGGATAAACAGTGTTTCCCGCAAAGGAAGGGCCAGTTATCGATTGGATCATGTTAGTAGCTGACAAATAGCAATGTTGAAGTGCACGCACTACGTAACAACGCTACTAGATGCCAGTGGTAACAGTTCTAATCGCAGTTGTACCGTAAAAGGAAAACTACGATTGGGGGAGTTTCCAAAGAGCATCCACCAGGTACCCTGAAATTAACCAGGTGGAAAATGTTGCCATTCCAAGGTCTTACCAACTCGTTCACTGTGGTAAACGGATTGTTATAACCTGTGGTTGCTACAATCACTATCGTTCCTAACGTTCACGTAAACGAGTGGCTCGTAGATAAAAGGAAACGTCAAATTTTGCTATCTATATTTGTGCCTAGGAGTTCCTAAAGTAAAATTTGCACTAAAAAAAATATAGTGAAGCGTGGAGCTTACCTTTACTACTAAGTACAATCGCATTACAAGTGGACTCAATTATTCTCCTCCAGCGTTGGCTCCTAAGCTCCATAATTGGTAGGATAATGGTGTTCCTCATCCCATAATTATATTTTCATTATCCATTTAGAAGTTGCTTCTTACAGAATTGTGCTTCTACTGGGTTATAGTAGAAATGAATTGTCTCCTGCTGCTTTATTCAAAATTCCGGGTACGCTAACTTTTGGCAAGATCTAAGTTTTAATCTATTTTTGACTGAATGTCAAATCATCTAGAACGTAAAACATTTCCTGCGTGAATAACATAGTTTGTGTCATGAAACTCATTTCTGATGTATTTCAACCACATTTTGCTTAAGTAGAAAATCTGCGTCGGCTTCATACGCTGCATTTACACCGGTACGAATCACCTTTTAACACTTCCCCTTTGTAGTAATAACTTTCGTTTGTAAAATTTTACTTTAATTTACTAGAAGCTGCAAGTATAGTTCTGTCACAGAACAACAAGAAATGTTTGCTAGAAGTTCTCACGTATACCTGTAGATGTCTCTACCAGTGCTCGATAGTAGCGACAGTTGCGGTTAAGGTCGGTGAATTCAGTTTCCAACTAGCGTTTGATAAGAGCGGTTGTTTAAAATGTAACTCTGCTATACACAAGTTGAAGCGTAATATGCTTCCACGTGTTTACTCTTACGGGGAAGTAGTAGTCAACCTCATCAAATCTGAGGTGTTTACTGTCTAGCTGGAATGCAAATATACTATTTAAATGTAAATTACGGACTGCATTGTAACAACGCGTTTATGTACAAAAATATTACAGGTGGGTGTTCGTAGAACATTTCCTCTTTATCCTACTCTAACATTCGTTTTTGGATTCAAGTTAATTTTTTTTTTTTTTTGCTGCAATTATGTACTAAATTCCTTGTATTAATCTGCTAGATGGCCTAATAATATATAGGCGTTGAAAGTATTACACAACCTATTGAAATCACTCTTACGCTATGTTTCAAGATTTCCGTATGGAATATTTAGAATATAAATAGCAAATCTACTAATCCCCTTGTTATAACTTTATAACATCAATGTTCTGAGCATTTTTAAGTCAGGCTCGGCACCGCAACACTAGCCCGCGAAGTTATTTCAGGAACGAGCACTTGAATAAGATTCCTTGTTTCTTGCAACCATCCCATTTATGCTGCACTATTCTAAACAGTGGAAGGTTAGGCTAGGTTGGATTAGTATAGTTTAACATATTAGTTAGTTTCGTTTAATTATGCTTAACGCCTATAGTCCTTCGAAATCAGATCCGAAATGATGTAGTGAACAGGGTGATTGCTTGTCCGGGGCAGTATCTGAAAGGCACCCTTACTTTATTGTGAACTAACCTAACATTTCTTGTTAAATCAAAATATAACACGAAGAATTTAGTGTACAAGTATGTGCTTACCAGCAATCTAGCAAGATTCCTATAGGTTAGTATAGTTGTATGCCAGGTTTCACAGTATATCATACTACAATTGAATAGCGGTAGACTCTAGATCAGTGATTCTCAACAGGTGCTGCAAAACTTCTGAGACTTTGTGATATTGCTGGTAAAAGTAACTAAATAATTTCAATCAATATTTATTTTGAAAAAGGAAAACAAATCAGGAGCTTAAACATACTTTGGAGCCGCTCGATTATATTCACTTCGGTTCCTTTTTGGAAAGCATTTTTCTCGAATGAAATCTGAACTTAATATGCTATCAAAGCTAACTAAACCGAATTTAGTTAAACATCAATTAATTAAAAATATACGTAAAATTGAATTGAATAGAATATTTTTAAACGATGTAACATAATTAATAAAAATACGTTGAGCTCCTAATGTAGATTAATGTGATAATCACCAAGAAACGTTGAGGGTTAAAACATCAATGAACTTATTAATAGGATTGATTTTATTGAGTTTGCGGTAGAAGTCGAGATAACCTAGTACTCGGTAAAACTCGGCTTTGCCTTAATTAATGACCATGGGAACGTGGAGGTTAGGTAAGGTTATGTATTTTTACAGTATTTTTAATCAAACAAACGAAAGTGTAAAGATACATACCCGTACCTAACCTCAACGTTCCCACAGTCACTAATTGAGGCACTCGGTTAAACTCGACTTCTACCGCGTTTGTAGTTACTATGAAAATATTTAATTTGTAAGGTAAGTATAAGATCGTCATTTTCACATAACTTTGAAAAGAAACCCCTACTTGGTAAACCAGGTGTTCCTAAAAATGTCCATCATTTCTTCCTGATTTTGGAATTTTCATTTGGGATGCAATTCTTTGCTGATGTAGATTAAGAGTATCATTAACATTTGCTAACATCTTACAATATTTAAGAATAAAATATTAAATCACTCGAACACGAACGCTGACTTTTTCCGTTAACACAAAATAATACGTTTTTCTAATGAAAAGATTGTTTAGAATGTAAATATATTATTATTAATTATGAACTTAAATATTTCTTATTATACTTTTAATATTTTTTTAAAAAATTATATTGTTATAAAGAAAGGAAATAAATTTATTCATGATTAAAACAACAATGGAAATCATAAAATTTAAATACTAAAAATGTATATTAAGGTAAACATTGTTTATACATCGATTCTTACATGATTGAACGATTCTATAAAGCCGGAATCGAAATAAAGTAATGTGATTCGTTCAAATGGAAGTGTTCCTATACTCTTTACAGGGAAATCATTTGTTTGGTTACGCTTTGTACGAAAAGTTTGAGTTATTAAGGAAATATGTGAGCTTGTCGTTTCTTCTGAGTCCGCATTGTTGCCAACTCGATCGTGTGCAACGGGAACACACTACAAAGGATAGTGTGCCGCGAACAAAAAGAGGTTGGGAATCACTGCTGTAGACACCTGACTCGTTCGAGAGTGACAAGGTATGACGTAGTGTAGTTCTAATGTTAGCTAAACGTAAATTAGTTACTTCAAGTTACCTTTCATTTTGCCACCGTAATTTTAGGTTAGGGTAGGTTTATGGCATGCGAGGTAGTATATGTAAGCTCCACATCCGAACGGTGGAACTATATTCCATACCCTCGGCGTGGTTATTTTCACTAATAAATTTTAGATATTGTCCGTTAACTTCACGCTACCAATGATTTTCACACGCGCACACACGAAGTAATGTCAAGCGAGCAAAGATGGGTTAGTTAAAGTCAGTTTTTTAAAAATAATTACTTGATAGTTGTGCTCGTATAACTGTCATGTTCTCCATGCGGTGGAGGCATACTAAGGGATAAGACTCCGCTTTCTACGGCATTACTTCTAATCACGACACTATTTCAATTCGCTTTTCCCGCCTTGCGAACTGTGAGAGTACGCAGCCATTGCACTTAACAAGCTTTTTGTGTAATAATATAGTATCAAGAATTTCACTAACTTCTCTCTTTACTTTACTCATCCGTGACTCAATTGAGGACATTTCCAGAAGAAGGGCACATAGGTCTATGTGCCCTTTTCCGGCAATCGCTTTAAATGATCTGCCGTGTTCGTTTTTATATGCAGTATCTCTATTGGTTAGCTTCTTAGATAGAAATATGTAGAAAAGTTTCCGCGAATGAACACTGTCGCGCGTCTTGCTTTCAGACCCTGCTGGCGGACAAACCTCAACTCGACTATGATCAAGTTTTGTTCATGGTTCAGCAATGTGCTTGATGTAGAACATCTTCACATATTTTCCGTCAGAGGCCAATCATTTACACAGTGCGAGAGAAACTTTGGTCTAGTTAGATCACACATAAAAACAAGTGAATTAGAAATTAGCCCGTCACCGAAAAAAAGACGTTCCTTTTGATTGATACTGAATGGGAGAAATTATTGCCATAGCTAGAACGGTGTGGAAAATGCTTTGACGGTCATTTTGAATTCACGATGGCGACTTTTTTCAAATTGGTGTAATATTTTTCTCAACTACTCTTGATAATACACCTTCGTGCAAAATTTCGTACCTCTAGCTCAAACGGTGTGGAAAATGTTTTTGTAACCATTTTGAATCCAAGATGGCGACTTTTTCAAATGTAATATATTTCTTTCTCAATTATTTTTGATAATGCACCGTTATGCCAAATTTCGTATCTCTAGCTCAAATGACGTTAAAAATGAATTTTTGGAGTCCGCTATTTTGGATCCAAGATATTTATGACATTTTGTGATATTTTCGTAACCGAATGGTAATGATGTATCGTCATACCAAATTTCGTTTTTTATCTCCAGCCGTTTAGGCTGTGTATTTTATGAAAAAATCATTAGGCAAGCAACATTCTGTCCAAAGTTATCTTCAAATCGATTAACACAAACACCGACAAATATATCAGAAGTTGCCAAATTCCCTCTTCTGGTTGTCGATTTCAGCAATGAAAGTATTATTGAAATTACGAATTATCTGTATTTCAGACAGGCATAGCCTATGCGTGATTTCTTGATCAATATATTGGTTCTTAAATTTAATTCATTTGGTGACGTTAGTTTCTTAGGCTATGTTTGGTAAAATTAAGCTAATTTGTCCCTCACCTGCATTTGGTCTGTATATTGATGTTTATAGAAGTACAGTGCGTTATTTTAACATTAACACAATCTAACGTTAATTTAGGAAGAGTAACAAATCAACATTAAGTACAGACTACTGTTTCTTAATTCTTCAAAAAATGTATGCTAACATCTTAAATCTACAAATTACAACTGGGACTAATTTTGGTCAAATTGTATATCTTCCTCGCTTTCATTTATCCCTGTGTGATACTGCTTTTCCGTATACCTTTAAAAGGAGACAGTTTCCAATTCAATTAGCATTCTATTTTATGATAAATAAGACCCCAAGGCTATTCCTCGATGTCGTAGGTACATATTTGTCTTAAGTAGTTTTCCAGTCATGGCCACTTGTATGTACCACTATCACGTGCGACATCTTTTGAGAATGTAAAAGTTTATATTTTCCATATCGAAACTTTGCTTTTATATACTTAAGATAAACTAAAATAATAGCTCAGCAAAGCAATACGTTTTATTTAAAACTACAAACATGTAACAGTTTCACCAACTAACT
>JAGDQP010057704.1:0-12693 GCA_022664845.1 Lepisma saccharinum
CCTCGGAAATATGAGATTTTGACACTAAAATAATTTTGAGAATTTCCGTATGTGAGTGGTCATTCACAATATAATCAGCATTCAATTTCTATTAAGACAATAGAAAAAATGCTCTTATACATAGCTTCTGTTTTCAGGTTATATACAAATGTACATTGTTTTTAAATTAGAACAATGCTTTTTTAATTATAGTGTCTATTTAATGAATATTATTAGAGATTTTGTATAATTTTAAGTATTTTATTGATATACAAGGTGCCCGGAAATTCCTATGACAGAGTTTCGGAATTGAAACTAGACATAAAATCAAACACAAACCTCAAAAGCACCCCATTTTTTTCTTGATAGGGGTAGGATGCAGATCGATGGATATTCGTAGTTCAAAGTTCAGTGCCTATCATCATACGGTCTGCAGCATCTCGGAAAAATTAATTGAGTGAACTGTGCAATATGCCTCTGTATGGTTACTGGTAGTAAGGGAAGATGCAGTTGCATATTTGGGTTTCTGATCATACAGGATCCACGTCTCGTATGTGAATAAACCTAACAGCCACAAACCATTTCATACTGCCATGAGTCCGAGGATGGACCGGTACAGTTTTCAGTCTGAGGCGTTTCACGAAATTCATCGTGCCTGAATGATAATAAACTAGGAATGCTCCTTTGAAATCGTTGTAGTAAAGGAATGATTCAAATGGATGAAAACTCCATTTGAATCATTTTGTTCACTCATCGAAGTTCGCACCGTGATGATTCCTTTATCAAATATTTTCATCCTATTTTGAGATATTTTCTACTGTATCAGATGTTCAGCCACCGCTTAGTTTATCATTCTCACATCGGCTTTCTTCCATCAATCCTGTTGTTCTCTAATTCACTTAGCTTCTCATCGAAGGTTTTCGTTCATGTGAACGTGAACAGAAAATTCTTTGTTAATCCAGTTGTTTTGGTCCATATTCTGCAACACAACTGTTCTATGTTCACCTTTTCTTCCTATCACATTGAAGTTTTGTTGTATATCCTTTACGGAGTTTAATTTCATAGATATTTGTTTACTATCGCGTCCTATTATCTCGTGATGCGTACAGATTGGAATTGCATCCTGGAATTCTATTTTTTTCCATAGACATTTACGGAGATTGACGTCATGTATCCCAAAATTAACTGATCAACGAGTGCTTCATTTAGGTAAACACTTAATTAAATGTTATTGTTTTACGACCTTACTTGAATTTGTTCCAATAAATGTTGACCTTGTTGTTGAGCCATAGTGTGAAAATAGAATATTTCTGTTCTGAACTTGAACGACATATCAAACAAGTATATTAACTATTCTTCTAACTGTTTAATGGTGGAATCCGTTGACAAATGTAAGTAGCTTCTCGAAAGTATTAACTATGAAATGAAGACAATAACAAACTTGAAAATTTTGATTGCTCTATGTACAATACTTTACAATAAAACTTTGAAAATTCCAGACAAAAAATATATATTACGGGGCCATTTTATAGATGAAGCCATCTCAACATTTCTGATATTTCTCACAAAACAAATAACACTAAATTGTAATTGCATAATCTTTAAAAATCTCTAATATCAAATACGTAAAATCTCATTACAACTGACCCCATCCTACTGCGGCATTGGTTATATGTGTGTTATTATTATGAGAATTTACATCTACTAACATAGCCAGGGTAGACATTAGATATGACGAAGACTCGATAGATATGTTAATTTGAGTGGCTGAGGTTGAGACTAATCTGAGAAGTGTGGATAGTGGATTAGAGCCCTTACTTGATAATCTTTCTGTGGATATAAACTTCAATAATTCATTTTATTTTGAATTCTTTAACGAGTAAATTCTGAAACAAATCTGCATAATACATATCGTTGAAAGATTGTAGTAAACCTTAGTAACCATTTGTTATTGATCTCAAATATTACGTTAGATATTTTCACATAGAGTAACAAATAATCAATGTACTAGGTAATATCATGAACTCTTGAAGTATTCTCGAATCCATAAATTCATTATTAGCATCCATTCATGATTAACATTCAGTATGAGACCATAGGTTTCTTGAAACAACCATACTTCATTTCAAATCATTACGTAACAAATGAAAAAGAAGATCCTAAATTTCAGATTGACAATCTCTTCTTTAATAATATGACGTACCATCACTATTTATTCACATCAATTTTATTTTATTTACCTATCGTATCGTCGAAGACCAGGTACCTATTTAATACCAGGTACCTAAAATAAATCAAAAGCAACCTATTTAGTTACTAAACATACAATATATGTATTAGAAGTGTATTAGAAGTTACAGACCTGCGAGAGCTCATATGCTAATCTTGCGTGAATTGTAGCTGTAGTTGCTATTGGCGTTTGATTTGGCGTCCTCTGAAAATTAAGATTTAGGGGTTACTTCTGGTGTCAAACAACTTATTTATACACATGAATGTCTATACATATCTTTTAAACTGCAAGATATTGCAGGAGGTAATAACAACGTCGCAAGCTCCATGTACCATGCAACTCGGCTGCACCATAATACACACAATAAGTAGAGGCAGGCAAAACTGGTTTCATTAAAAAATATTTGTGATAACCGTAAACATCGCTTTCGTTGATGATATTATTTTTCCGATTTTAAGGCATTTTGTTGCTTTATGTTGCAAATAGTATAATTCAAAACTACCTCAACAACGGCATCACATTAGCGGACAGAACCAAGAGAACGAACGGTAAGCTGCACTCAAGTTGAAAAAGCTATCTGAGCTCGAGTGGGGAATTCTCGACATCGAACAATATTCAATTTGAGATACTATGGCATTTTTTTTTGTAAATGTTGTCTGCTACTGGAATAAAAGCAATCCGATTTTTATTTTGGTCAAAATGATATTTTGGATTGTACTTTCAGAAAGTAATTTTGTGGGAAGATAATTCATTTATTCGTTTAAACTGGAAGAAATGGCGTAATATGCTGAAAATTATTATACCCGTGCATTCAATTCTTGTGAATTCGCACATAGTCTGCAATATTCGGTTACCAGGAGTATTATTTCTTAGAAATATCAATATCCGTGTGATTTGCGCATACGAAATTTGCCTTCATCTTATAATAAGTTTATATATTTAGAACGACATTAGAGTAAAAGTGCTGTCAGTTATAACTGTTTATTTGTAAGAATGTTTTAACTCGTAATAAAATCCGTACAAATAAATGAAATCATATCTGAAGAAAAGTTTTGGAATTAGAATTACATAAGAAAACGATGAAACGCAAAGTGCAAAATAAACTGCTTCTAAAGTCATCGTAGAGTTATATGTGCCATCTATGATGAAAGTTCCTCTTTGGCACAGAAAGGTATTATTTTCCTTACCTGCAGGCATTAGACACAATTACTGTCAGAACCTAGTTAAAACCACATTAAATGTTCATTATTAACCTCACCCATTCCGAGTCATTATCTTACGTTCTTCTCCATGAGGTATAACTTCTATTATTGTCATCTGGCGGCGCAGCCACTGAGGTATAACAGAATATTGGAGAAAAGTGCAGGACATTTTACAGCACAATGGGTTACACACTACAAGAGATCTACCAAATAATATTAAAAATAAAAAAGAACGTACTATATACGTACACGGAGCCGCTAAAGGATATATTATTGTCGTTAGTACTTTCCTTTGTGAAATGCAGATCCTAATTTGTATAATTTTGGGTTAATAATAAGGATATTTCAGCAAAAGAGTGAGTATGTATATTACTGGTAGCATCATGTTTCATTTCAATAGTAATTGTTGTCATTTATATATTCCACCGGCTATTCCAGTTCATAGCTTTGTCCCCAGTTTCTTTGATTCTACTTGCTTCGTTCAATTTTCGTTACCAATTTCCTTTCTTCTTGCTCTATTATCTCACCCGCTTACTAATCTATTTCTAGCGCCTCCTCCAAGACATGTTTCTAAGCATCGTCCTTGTTCCATTTAAGCAACTTTACTGTTATTCATGTACTGTTAAATCATATGTAATTTATACGTGAACACTCCTACAAACACCGCTCCATAATTTACACACGAAACCCAATGTACCACTCGTGTTTCCTCTTACTCCTTTATAGCACCTTTGTTCTTATTTCTCACTATGTCCAAGATACCCTTCCGTCCTCTCCTATACGTTTTACACTGACTCTTTATAACAGTCGTTTGAATGTCTAACTAATTGTTCCATCACTTCCACCAGAAAAACACTTTTTTTATGCTTCTTTTCCTTCGGCCTTTCCTTTCCTTTTGCCAATTTTCTCTTCTTGGTTCTTCTTTTGTCATAATTACTATATCCATTCATTTAAAATATCCACATCTCCCTCCTTCTTAATTGTCTTCAGTAGTACGATATTTATGTTTTTTGTTCTTCCCTCTATATCCTGTTATAAGATTTTGACACAAAAGTATCTTAATATCTGGTGTAGTAAAAAGTAATCCGATATTTTTGCATGACGTAGTTAGAATGATCCGATTTAGGTCACATATGCGCCGTTTTGTTCGATAACGTGTTGCCATTTGGAAGGTAATATCATGATGCCTCTCTCATAGAAGCCCTTGTCCCTATTGGCAAAAAATTCAGACAGTCGATGTTCACAAGCCTCTCTTGACGCGAATTTTGCACCAGCAAACGTGTTCGCCATGGACAGGAACAGATGGTAATCACTCGGTGCCAGGTCCGGACTATAAGGTGGATGCATAAGAACCTCCCAACCAAGCTCCCGGAGCTTCTGGCGAGTCACTATCGATGTGTGTGGCCTGACGTTGTCCTGGTGGAACAAACTGCTGCCTCTCCTATTGGCCAAAGCTGGCCGCTTCTGGGCGATTGCTGCCTTCAGACGGTCCAATTGTTGACAGTATAGTTCCGAGTTAAGGGTTTGGCCGTAGGGGAGCAGCTCATAGTAGATAATTCCCTTCCAATCCCAGCAAACACACAGCAAAAACCTTCCTGGCCGTCAATCCTGGCTTGGGCACCGTTTGCGCCGGCGCATCGCGCTTCGACCACGACCGTTTTCGCGTGACGTTGTCGTAAGTGATCCACTTTTCATCACCAGTGACCAACTGCTTCAGAAATGGGTCGCTTTTGTTGCGATTCAGCAGCGATTAGCAGATGGAAATTCGGTCCATGATTTTTTTTACGTTAACTCGTGTGGCACCCATACATCAAGCTTCTTTGTGTATCCAGCCTTATGCAAATGGTTCCACACGGTTTTTTGTGCAAATGTTTAGCTCTTGGGCAATCGAAACAGTGCTTACATGACGGTCGGACGCGACAATGTCCATGATTTTATCGACACTTGGCCTTCCAGTGCGTGGTACATCTTTGACGTCAAAATTACCGGAACGGAATCGACGAAACCAAAATTGCGCGTGATTGTCTGTTACAGTATCAGGACCATAAACACTATTCACATTTGCAGCCGCCTGGCTTGCGTTTTCGCCTTTATCGAAGAAAAACTGTAAAATATAGCGTATTGTCTCTTTGCTAGTGTCCATTTTGACGCGCGCTCACACAACACTGAGTCAACTCATCACAACTATCTGTACAGTGTTTGTAGTACGCAATCTCATCGTTTGAACGCCATCTTGTTGAACCCGATCGGACTTATACAACGCAAGATACAGATCATCCATTGGAAAAATAATGGATTACTTTTTACTACACCAGATATATTAAGCAGGTTAGTTTTTCCTTCAGTAACTGTTAATGACAAAATATTAAAGATTAAATAAAATTTTTTATTTGTTGCATGCACAAGGTTGCTCTTTAACACAACGTCACGAGAATGATAGTTTGACCTGGGATATGGCTGGTAAGTATACATACTACTAAATTCCCCTCCCGTATAAGAATGAAATTTCACATCAAAAGATGGGATGAAAAGTCTACGAGAATTTCTCGTCGCTAATGGGAAAACTAGGTGCCCCTGTTTTGCCAATTGTGCCAAGAAGTAAATATTATTATTGTGCAGATCCAATCTAAGTAACTTTGACCACAATTAACTAAATTAACTAAGTAATTTATATGCTCTGACAAGCCATAGACAATTCAATGAATGTCCCGTCATTTGATTTTAGTGCATCTTGATAATAAACGACATTTGTAGATTTTCGGCAAAATTTGCTTCGACCGTATTACTCCGAACCCCGAAATATATCTTAGACAATTCTGTTGAGTCTATTAATTTCACAGATTGTAAAATATTAAAATATGAATCACAATCGATCCTGACCTGATATAATCATAGATGACTTGTTCCGTGCCGCCAGTAATTTTTGACAAGAAGCCGGCAAAAGAACAGAATATCAAAGCGTTGTGTTCGTTTTAAAATAATAAAATGCAAAAAATAGAAAGGTGAAAACAGTCGATGGTCTTAGGTGGATCTGGTCCTACAACAGCAAACCCATTGCAGAAGAATGTGTGGTGAAATGTTAACGGACCCAAGGAAACTATTCATTTAGGATCTGGGTGAAGAATTTACAATCTTTAGACAGCAGGCTTAAAGTATCCTTCATCCGTTTTAGTCCCTCCTCCTCTGTTTTCTTGTACTGCATTAAATAATTTTTTTCTGATTCGATACTTTAAAAATATACATATTCTCTTAGTTGCCATTCTATATTTTTAGCTATTATTCAGCATTAATTCGTTTTCCTCAAAACCGCAACCGACATGTACTAAACAGTTCAAAACTGATTTAAAAATGATTCCCGTTTACTCAAGGATTCCTGAGCTTAGAAAAAATTAAAACAGGGTTAATATACTAAAGAAAAATTATGTAGTGTTTCATATTATCTTTGTTAGTGAACTCCGGTATACAAAGAGATAGTTTAAAACCGATCTAGATACAAACTACAGTCTAACTGCAGAATGAGCCTACCTGGTAGAAGCGTGGGTTGTGGCACTAAGCCAGATACTCAAATGTTCCGGGTTCGAATCCCGACTAGGGTATGGCTGTGAAGCAACACACTCATAATCGTGACGTGCGGAAGTCAAAGTTACTAAAATGCCAAATTCCAAAATAAAGTTTAAGAAGCTTTACAAATTCTAAGAATGAATACCGTAGACTTAATAACTTAATATTTAATGTGATGCTTTCTACGTTCCAAGAAGATCATGTTATTTTAAATAATAATAAGCAAATAATAATGATAAACGTAAACACAAGTTTAGGTATGCAATATTTTTTCAGTGTTACTATTGACGGTAACAATACAAAATATACTGTTTCCGAGTAATAAAAATATTGGAACCCTTTTTGAAGAATGAATCAGAAGAATATGTAAGTCATAATTTACATTTAGGAAATAATTTGTATTTTACCTATATTTATAGTAGCGAGCTTAATTGACATAGTGACTAGTTTGTAGGACGTTATTACCTTAAATTTACACAGCAGTTAAATACAAGTGTGTAAACTGTATTTCATAAAAAGTTTCCATTGTTGTCAAATTAGACGCTTATTCCCTTCAACAGTCCTTTATCTATATAATGGGATTATATAAGTGTTTTTGTAACTGGTAGTTTAAGTACGTGTTGAATACATCTATCGTTTTTGTGATTGGACAAATTCGATCTGCAAGAACTAGTCCCTTGCACCTAAAAACGTAAGGTAAAGGTAACCCATTAATTTTACTAAACAGACAACGGGGAGACCCAAAGTCCCACCCATTCTTAACTCCGATGTGTCGTTTAGCTTCCAGAGCAAAACAAATTTTAAAAAAATATTCAGAACGGGGGCATTGCTATGGCATAAATCATGGCTGAAATAAGATTCCGACTTAGGTGGGTGTTCTTAATTTTGAGTACGTAGTTTTAGCCTATTCGAGTTAGCCCATTCACATATTTTTCCCGTAATGGGCTAATCTGTAGTTTTCAATATTCTAGTCTACGTACATATTACAAATTTCGGTAGGAGACGGGCTAATTGGATTGAATTTGATTTTAATCGATTCTAGGACACATGTTTAATGTGTTTAGAGATTTTTTCACGGCAACCAAAAACTTACTGGAATACGTCGTGGAATCGTCGAATCCAGCATATGGGATTCAATGGGAAATGCTTACATGTAAGTGACGGCTTAACGGGTCATTTAATAATTGGATTGTATTTGATTTTAATCGATTCTATGTCGTAATATTACAGTATTGCCACAATTAGGTTCACGTCAAACAATGGAGTATGAAAATATAAGTGGTCACTGTTATGCTCTGCAAATTATATTACTGTTTCGCTAATATTTTTGAAGGTATGGAATTTAAATTTGCATGTTACCTATTAGACCTTATCTGTGAATTTAAAGTTTAAGGAACCTTAGCTCCTTTAATCATGCTCCATAGCACCTTAAGTTTTGGTGATCTACATAGCTGATACTCTTCGATATGCGCTATGTGTGCACTGGATTTGCGCGAGAAACCGCTACGAGCCTCTCTTGTCACTTTTGTTTACATATTAAAGTTTAATGTTTATATTTCTAAATATAAAATTACCAATTTAATATCTCCATTATTTTTAGTTTCTTTGTATGGATTCCTTGACAGTTTCAACGTAAAAATGGCCTACTATTCAGAATTCCTACTCTATTCTGACCACATAACTTTTCATTGGTTTGGATATTAATAACTACCATATAATAATATTAATTATTGTATTACTATTAACCTACTAGGAACAAATTATATAGATTTTTTATGATATTCTCTCGAGACTGGCGTTCTTACATTTCATGTACCCGTGCAAGATTATTTCGTGTAATATTCAAAGTAACATAAATTGACCTTCGTCAACCGGGAGAAGACACCATTGATAGCGTAGATATCATAGTGCATTTTTTTTACTTTTGGTACCAGAGGTACGTTACTTCTGGTATTTATAAGAATTGAAGCGTTTCAGTGCTCAATAAATTTAACCGAATCGAAAATAAACATTCGCCTTTTGCCAGTCCATTTTAAGGAATGTCGGATTTCAGGCAACAAATTACTAAATTCAAAATTATTGACTTCAATTCAAAATTATTGACTTCACAATAGACTTCAGTTCCCTAAAGAGCTTTCCGATATGCAGTTCTAATTGAAAATAAGATCTTGGCTTCTAATAAGTGCCAAACTACCTAATTATTATGCACGCTGACATTTTAAACATGCCACGCAGTGTTTGTTGCCTTTCTGAGCTATTCGCGCATATCAAAAGATATTTGTTCCGACAAAGTAATACACGTTGGTCATACACCATACATTGTTTTGGCAACATTTTGACTGAGTTAAACCGGTCGAATTTTTATTTTGAACCCTCATATTTAAAGTACTAGTCAAACATTATCTCCACTTTTGACATAATTGCTTTCAGAATCGACGCAGTACCTTCTGCGCTCGCAGATTATAATTTTACAATGTTTTGGTAACATTATCAAGTTTTTATCTGAATTGCTCCATTGTTCGTTCTTTTGTTGCATAGAAAACATGGCCGCTCCGCTGCAAGAAAGAAAGAACATGGAGCAAGAAACAGCATAGGGCAGTGATGAAATTTATCTAGTCTGATTGTGTGTCAAGGGCTGGAATTCATTCGAAATATCAGCACAATACCTTGAGAGTGTTCTACCGCTTAGAAGTGTGTACGAATGGATAGAAAAGTTTAAGGTGTCCACACCCAGAATCAGCAGTGAAAAAGGAATTTAAGTCCCAAGTTCCTGCAGGGATGGTGATGTTAAACGTGTTTTGGGCTCAAAACGGGCGGTACCACTGGAAGACTATATCTCAAAACTGGCTATACCTAGAAATTGAACCTACAGTTAACCGTACAAGAAAGAATGACTTGAATGTCAACAATCTGAAACCCACAATTCACAGCAAACCTAGAGGTCTATTGCCGAAAGCATTATTGTTGTTGATTGGCAATGAGCGCCCACACACTGCGGGACAGACTGTTACAACTGATAACTCTTAATTGCTCAATTTGCCCTCCACACCCTCCTTAGAGTCCAAATCTAGCTCCTTCCGGTTATCATCTCCGTGGGCCGCTGAAATACGCTATACGTGATCGATCATTTTTAACTTTAGTGCACAATTGTAGCGGTGCGTCAATGTTCTCTCTGCAACAGAAGAAAGAACAATGAAGTAATCTTATTTCTCACAACAGTATAATATTGTAATGTGCGAGGGCCAGTGAGTGTAATCTATCAGGAACTGGCCCAGATATGTCTTTGCTTGCCATGCACTAAACTTTCGTAATTCAACTATAATGTTGCCTAGAACCGATTAAAACCATATTCGACCCAATTAGTAAAAGGCCCCGTTATCCCGCGCTGCAAAATCCTGCTTTGACCCCTCATATTATCTAGCAACACAGCAATAATATTTCCTAGAATCGATTAAAATCAATTTCGATCAAATTAACACTGGGCTCCGTTAGCCCGTCTCCTACCAACATTTATATTAAATAATGTCTTTTGCACACAGCGGCGCCTAGTGATAATTTTATCGAATTTGATTTGAATCGAATCCATAGGAACATTGTTAATGTGTTTACAGAATTTTGTTCTTGCGAGCAAGAAAAAGAAAACAATATGAGGGGTCAAAATATTGTGTCCAGCATATATGGAATTCAATGGGAAATGCTTATATTTAGGTGCCGGGATTACAGGACCGTTTCGTAATTGGATCGAATTTAATTTTAATTGCTTCTAGGCAATATTATTACTATAAAATAAAATATAATAGCTGCGCAAAGCAATTACACATTTTTAGCTTATAAATAAAATGTATTCCTTTGCTAAAATATTATTTTCCTTTACCTTAAATATATATAAAACAAAGCTTTGAAATGGAAAATATCATAATTATTACTGGTTACACAATTTGGTTCACGGCAATCACGGAAGTATGGAAATGTGAGAGTTCAGTATTATTTTCTGCAAATTTCCTTACGATTGGTCTAACCATTTGCAAGATACTGAATTTAAATGTGCATATTGCCCATTATATCCTATTTGCGAAATTTAAAGCTCCTGGACCAATAACTCTTCTCCTGACGCTCCATAGAACCTTAAGGTTAGGTGATATAAACACATCGCTGTGCTCTATC
The DNA here is from genome assembly GCA_022664845.1 of Lepisma saccharinum. Taxonomy (NCBI): domain Eukaryota; kingdom Metazoa; phylum Arthropoda; class Insecta; order Zygentoma; family Lepismatidae; genus Lepisma; species Lepisma saccharinum. The sequence goes on from JAGDQP010057704.1 coordinate 11,137, forward strand.
ATATTCACTATATATATGCATGGATTTCCTTGGTTTGAATATAAACAACTACGATACAATAATAGTGATAATAATAGTAACTGTATTAGTACTAATACTCTAGCACAGGGGTCTCCAAACTAGAGCCCACGGGCCTGGCCCGCGAGCACAGCGTGCCAGGCATGTCCGGTATCCGGCCCGACATAGTTTATTTTGCGATAGTGCAACTGGGCGCCAGGCATAATTTAATGCAAAAATATTGAAACTTGCAACGTTTGTTCTCTCCTTTACCCGTACCTCAAAGCTTAAAGCGCTACGACCAGAAAAGCGTTTTACTGGTATTTCTTCACTATTTCCTCTCTACCGTGAAAAATCGCACTACTAATCGTTTTTCATTCCTTTTTCCACTTGGAATTTTCGCATGCAATCTTCTTTACATCGTACTATTTAGGTATTTTGAAATTCTACACACTTCAATGACACAGGGTTAGGTTAGGAAAATCAAGTTAGATTGTTTTTAATACTTTATTTATTTTACTTATTTACGTCTTGTTTTACATGCCGAAGTCAAGGCCCTTACGGTATTTTCTCCCACTCAACTCTAAATACAGAGAGAGTAATTAACAGTTTTGGTAAACACTAATAAGATGGAAGAGATTTATAATACAATAAAGTTCATAAATGTAAACAAAGTAATGCAAAAAATAAAGAGAGGAAACAAAACTTATATACACTACTACACTACAGATTTGAGATAATCTAAAGTTCTCTAACCACACACACACACACACACATATATATATATATATATATCATATTCAGCCGATTTCTATCCACTGCTGGATGAAGGTTTCCAACTTTTCTTTCCATATATCTCGGTCTGCTACTATCCTCATCCATGTAGCTCCTGAAAAACACTTGATTTCACCTACCCATCTCACATTTGGACGTCGTCTCGGTCGTTTCTTTTCTCTAGGAATCCAATGTAGTTCATTTGTCGTCCACCTTCCATCTGTTCGTCTAGCTATGTGACCGGCCCATCTCCACTTCATCTTCTTCGCAGTCTTGATTACATCCTCTACCTTTGTTTGTGCGCGAATCATTTCTCTTCCTGTCCCTCCTGGTTATTCCTAGCAAGCACCTCTTCATTGCTCTTTGTGTGACTCTCAATCTTTGAGTCGCTTGCGCATTCAATGTCCAAGTTTCGCAGCCGTACATCATTACAGGTAAGACACATTGATTATAAACTTTACGCTTCAGACACATTGGAAGTTTGCTTTTGAAAATAAACTCTAGTCTTCCAAAAGAACTCCACGCCATGTTATATCTTCTATTTATTTCATCAGTAAACTTTGCATTCGATGTTTTAAGCTGGCCTAGGTAAACATACTCATCAACTATACCTATTGTCTCTCCGTTAATCTTCACTTTATTCTTTGCAGCATGTTGGTTGTACATTACTTTTGTTTTACTTAAGTTCATTTTAAGGCCGATTTTCGAACTCTCGTTACTCAGTTCTTCCATTCTGGTTTGTAGTTCTTCTGCACTTGAAGCAAACAGGACTATATCATCAGCGAA
>JAGDQP010057706.1:0-12693 GCA_022664845.1 Lepisma saccharinum
TTTTAACATGTGCAAGTTCGCCGGCGACATGATTCAGTTGTTTTTGTATGATGAAAGGGGATAACCCCTTCAAACCACCTGGATTCTCTGCTTCATTCTTTACCTTAATAACAAGATATCGTGTGATAGTCGGTACGATACTTGTCTGTTCCTCTACTTCTATTTTTTCTGCTGTGTCACTGGTTGTTTCGTTAACTATATGCGCCTTCTTTCTATTATCTTCAGTGACTTTCTCTTCATTCTGTCTCTTTGGCTTCTTCTTTTCTGTGCGCGAAGGCGACTTGTTAGGATGTGGTGGAGCCATGATGAATTGTAGCCGTAAATGCCCACACTTCTCCGTCTTCGTTCTGAGGAGCCAACGAGGCTGCCGGGTACTACCCTCATCACCCTTGTCAGCAAGCTGGAAATCGAGGCGAAGTCCAATGACTTGGCGTCGAAATCACTTGTACTCCCGACTGATGGATACTTGGGACACCCACTCCCCCGAGTGTTGGCGAGACCAAAGGTCCGAAGAGCTCCCCAATGGCGCACTTCCCAGTCTTAACGAGCTAGACCATCCAAGAATCTGCTGTCAAGAACTAGGCGCTATCCAATGGTTCCGCCCCCTTTTCCCTGGGCCCAGGGGCCATCGTCAATGCAAATACATCCTGTCACATCCTTGGTCTTTGCGCGGAGGAGCAACTCACAGCACAAGAGGAGATGAAATAATGAGTCATCAATGGATGAAAAATGGGGTGAATGTAAATGAAATCCTCTCGGCTGGTCCTCCTTTCAGGCAGCGTAGATGGTTAGCTGCGAGGGCTGATTGGAGCCAGCAAAAGCCAGCTGGACGATGGGGTCGCCAATTCCCTACGCCGTATACGAGCAGCGATGGTCTGCTGCTCGGGCTATGTGATGATGCATCACGTTGCGGCCCGTAGGCCTGCGATGAGGTCGCCAATCCCCTACGCTAGAACGTTGCTGTGATAAGCTACGAGTGCAGTCAGGTATGTACTCAGAAATTTATTTCGGGGAAGGGAGGGGAGGGTCCACATTTAGTCCGAGTGTAAATTTTTACAGAAAATATCGAAAATTTCGCCTAAAAATTGTAGTAGATTTACAAAAATATCCGAATTTCGGATTTTCCCTGCTTACATCACTGGACGCCGTCCGTAAATTTTGCCAACTTCTATGAATATATTTAAGCAAAGTTAACTTTGGCCTCTCTATGAAACATCAGGCATTCAGACAAGCGGAAAGATACAATTCGGTTTCATTTCATTTCGTTTGTTTAGGCTGAAAACATCCTTATATAACAGCAAGGTTATGAAGGACAACACCTACTGCTTACAGTGATATCCGAACCACTACTCGGTTTGCAATTTAGAGAAATTCTGTGGACCCATCAAGAATCGAACCCGGGACCCATTGATTACAAGCGGCGAAAATGATATAAAATGAACGCAGATGGTTTAATATGTGGAATCGTTGATACACCAGCTGACAGCCTAGGTTAGGCTGGCTGACTTTAAATAAAGTTTATCCGGGGAATCTAATTATGTGCTAATGGTTTCTTTACGTTACGATTGGTTTATGTTAAGTTTGTTTATATAGATAATCATTGAGCTTACGTATAAACTACAAATTCAACTTGTATGACCATGATATTAAACCACGCTAGATAATACTGAAATGTTACAAATTATGAGATCTGTCTTTACGTTTAAGGCTTGCTTACGAATTAACATTTGCACTGGGAGAAGCACACTTTGTATATTTACAACTAATATTTCATTATTGTTCCAACTATGATAAATTAAGTTGTGCAATCACGTATATATAACAATATTCTGTTAATTTGAGGTATAGTTTGCACAGTGGAAAGCAGATCTACGAACTTCGGATGAAGGAGAAAGCATAATTCACAACGTTCGCAACCTTGCGAGTCGTGTTTTGTTTCGCTGGCGTAAAGCTAATGATTCATAGCAAGGACAATAGATGTCAGAGAAAAATGTAATTGGAAATTGAAGATACTTGCAAACTATAATTATTAATATTATTGCAAACTGTTATATTCAAGAAGAACTTTGGATAATTCTATATTAACTAAGGAATTGTGTAGATATTTTCATTGAAGCTTATGTGTTAAAATATTAAACCACTAAGCCGTATACGGTGGCTATGCTTGTAAAAGGACGATGTAAGGTTATGTAGATAAAGAAAACCAATTTTACTTATTTATGGAACGCGAGTCTCATCGGAGTAAAACTCTTTTATGACGATCTACCCTTATTTTATTCGCTATTGATTCTTGCAAGAGTGAACACTCTTGGTTTACAGAATTCCTTTTAATAAAGGCAGCTCCCACTTCAGCGTAAGCCGGAGTACCTACAAGCGGGCATCTTTATACTCCTTGCAATGTTAGTTGCCTTACGTTGCAACCACATGTGAGAGATTAATTCATGCTTGAAGCCGGAGCTAGAAAGGAAATAATTAGACGTACTACTGATTACATAATAATACTATATAAGGTATCTCCAGTTTGTCGTCGACGTAATTAATATTATTTATTATATATTCATTTGTATATTACAAAGTGGCTACCAATAATTGTAGTAACATCGTCACCATGAAGTTAACACTATTTGTTGTATTTATTTTATTTTATTTATTTATTGGTTTAAACCAATTGGTTGTTTTTGGAAACCAGCCAAACCTGCTGTACGGTCAATATTGTTGATCAGAATCCGATAACAAATACCACGAAGAGTTTTATCTGTAAAATTCGTGAAATTTTCTTACCAAAAGCCGTATGTTTTTTCAGGTAGGTCCTACTAAATAATACTTACTCTATAACAGCAAAAACAGAAATACAATACAATAGATACAACTGCATGGATTGGCCATTCGCGCTGTAATAAAACATAATAAATATTTAGACTGCGTACTCACCTTATGAGAATAAGTGGAAACCCTTGAAAACCTTGTGAGGACAGCCGGCGTGACTCAAACCCACACCGCCCGTCCAGCAACCGTAGCCACTACACCATGAAGGATGAATGAAAATATTCTAGCGGTTTTTAACTTGTAGGAATTTTGAACTGTTCTGTCATCCACGGTATGTTTCTTTACTCTATTTTGGCCCGTCCTGCTTCGGTAAGCTCAGTGGCTCGAAGTCCACTTGAACGAAACTACAGGTAATGTCTGTAGAAAATTTTGCTGTAAAATCACATTTTATTACACTTTTCGAAAATATTTTTGTTCTTGGTCAGATCTGGAAATAGTTCACGACAGGTGTCTCGCCATGCTTTTGTAGACCGTGTACATTCCGATAGGCAAGGATGTGGCAGCCTCCTATAAACGTTATTCAATTGTTTATTTGATAATTCTCACGTAAACAAGATTTAAAAAACCTATTAGTTCACTCTTTATATAATTACTGCCATGATTAGCTGCATAGCATGTACTTTAAGAAAGTTTAAAATGTGGTCAACAGATGGCAGCACTAAAAGTTGGCAAAGAGTGAAGTAAGTAACATTTTTTACTTTTTAAGCAAAACATTTTATTTCTTTTTTATAATAATTCTTGTTTTATAATTCTGTTATTGCCAAAGTCATTTTTTAATTCTAATTATTCATTTTCTCTTTATTAACGTTCTTAGAAAGCATGTCACTACTGTTCAAATTACCTAAGAACATAAAAGCTTGTGCTGGGTTTTTAGCAAACTGGATTAAATTAAATCATATTATATGATATGATGGTCCTGCTACAGCAGTACTGGAGTCCGATACTCGATGCGACCAAATAAAAACTATATATCTCCTCCCCAGTCTTTTATTTTTCTTTTAAGTTATTATTTATTAATATTATTTTTAAGAGTATGACAGCACGCCCGACACCTTCACTAGGTGGAACTTGGGGCATTACCAAGGACTAGAGAGTATATATAGGACCGCCAGCTGAAGGGAGTTGAACGTATCAACTATAGATGGGAGTACTATCGAACTATAGTCGTGTCATCTTCAGGTAGGCAGGTGAACTACAACCAAGGACTAGGCTAATCCTTGGTTACAACGTAGCTAGCCGGTAACAAAAAACTTCGGCGAACTTCATTCCTATTAGGAAAGCAAGCGTCCGCTCCCACAGAAAGGCTCACAGCCTCACACCACAACAGAGTACTGAGAATAGAGTCAGACGTAGGAGCATGGTAGGACCGCTGCACCGTGGGGTTGTGGTTCCTTGAAGTTGTTGGGAGCGACATTTAGATTATTTGCATTTACTGTATATTCTACAATGCAATCCACTGACAAACATAACTAATGTCAACACATTAATAAGACTTTGTACTGCTTCCTGAAGTCGAAATATTGAGATGAAAAAACAATTTCCTTTTTTCTTTTCCCAAGGACGAAGATAGCCCGGATCTAAATCCATTATGAACGGTCGTTAACCCGGTAGATAGTTCTCCCTGCCGATCACCAGGTGTCACTAGTATGCAGTTACCGCTCTTAGTTCAAACTATTGTCGCTTATGCGAGCTTAATCCTATACTCCCGGTAAAGTGTGTTATAAGTGGTATATACCTCTCGATTTCACTTCAAGGACCCAGAAAATTTCAACATCCCTGAGAAGAGGCCAAGAACAATGTCTCAACGTTATGGCGCCCAGCGTGGTTATGCAAAACAAAAACCAAACACTAACAAAGGATTAGACAGACTGACAAATAACAAACAGAAATAGATTAGCATCCTTCTCAGCTGAAGTTTTGGTACGTGAGGTTTCGGCTGCGAGGTTATGTCCCAAAACCCTGCAAGTGTCACCGCCTCTTACAAACACATTTGATTCAATGTCTATCCCGCTCTAGCAAAACTGAAAGTTTAAAATACAACGTTCAGAGCGCTACAAAACCCACATTTTAATATTCGTTGACTTTCCCAAGTTTTTCAATACATAATTATGAAATTGCTCGAGTTTGCCAGGACTCTTTACTAGCAATCTGCTTTCTGTATTTCTTTCCAGTTTTCCAAATCAGTGGAAATCTTCTATTAGTGTTATTATTATTCTGTAAATTCGCTATGATTTTTTCTGATTGCTAAACTTTGCACATCTGGTAACTTTATTGTAACTTATAAGAACATTATTCCGAGTACCGGACTCGCTTAGAAACACCAGCAAACGAAGTTAGTGTTTGTTTATATCTGTGGCCTTTACACTTCCTAGGTTCAGGTCGGGAAGAGAAGTATGGAAAGTCAGCCAGGACGTAATTTGAATATACCAGCATTAACTTGCTGTCAATAAGGGCGAACTCTGGAAAAATCTGACAAGTGGACAACAACTGGATTCAAACCAAGGACCTTGCAAATGCAAAGCCAATCCAACTGAGCCACGGCCATACGGTATCAAATACCGAACTACAGTGACATAATTGAATTTTATGTATGTCCTTTAGGCATCTAAGGCTCAGGCCGGGATAGAGGAGGGGAAAGAATATGGGGAAGGTGTTGACCAGGGCCTATGTTGAAGGTACCATCCCGGCATTTGTCTGATGTGAATAAGGAAAAACCTTCTAAAACCCTCAGTCAGAATGACCGGACGCTGGGATCGAACCCACGACCTCCTGAATGTTACGCCAACGTATCTACCATTGAGCTACGACGGCTCGGTTACAATGACTTTAAGTACTAACTTGAAAATTGCTATTAAAAAGTTTAACTTTGTAAAGTTGCATTCCACACTACGTTTTATATGCACTACAAAATCATAACGGTAAAACTCTGACCTAAAAAGTGTATTTTCCCATCTTACCTTAAACAAATAGTAATAAACTCGTTTTGTATCCGAATCATCTTCTCGGTGCATACTCATAAATATATTTTCCACATCCACAACCATTCCTAATAATCGATTCACATCGTCCTCTGAAAGGTTTTCTAGATGTCGAACATGGGATTCTGCGAGAAAGGAAAAAAAGAGTTCTTATTGGTCAGATGCTACAAGAACAATACAACAATCATTGATACCACTAAAAGCCTCGTTCTCATTTTCTTGCGTTCATAGTATTTAAGATAAAATTATACCATATTTTATAGCAATAAGTGGAAACTAGAAACTAACAGCGTACACCAGACGTTTCCGTAGTATATGCATTAGAAACAAAACTTAAAACCCATTACATTATTAACAGACAGCGTGAAGCGGTAACTACCTGGTTGTTGCAACCACCGAGCTCTACGTAACGATACTGAAGTGATTGCTTAGCGTTAAGATAAGACGCAAGAGCAAATACCAGGGTGAGTCATATGTTCGTAGCGTTTTCATGGATAATGTGCAGCACCCGCCTCCCCCTGTACCACAGAAGCCTATTCGGCGAAGTACATCCCATCACACTGTATGGTCCTTCTCCAACGTTCCACCAGTGACACAAGCCCCTGACGATACCAGGCTGCAGGCTTTCAAGCAAAGAACTCAGTAATGCCAGTTGTCACATCATCCACGGAATGGAATTGCCTGCCCCGCATGGAACGAAACAGATGAAAATCAGATGGTGCAAGGTCGGGACTGTAGGGTGTGTGGTAAAATGTCCACAATGTGCTGGCGGACTCTTCTTGACCTGTGGCATGGAGCGTTGTCAAATTGGAGGAGCAGTCGCTTTCGGTTCACCAGTGCTGGATAACGACGGCGCACAATGTCGTATTCCCGTTGCAGCTGTTCAGTATACAATGTCCCATCTACGGAACAACCATGTGGAACGAACTCCCAGTGCACCGGACCTTCGAAATTCTACCACACACACAGCACTGTCTTCTCTTCAAACCGCCCTCTTTGAACCACTGGCTGCGCCTCGGTACCTGGTCGAAGCCATTGTTTCCCGGTGTCAGTATAACGAAGAAAGATCCACTTTTCATCATTCGTGATGATCCGCCGCCAAACCTGTCGTCAGTTAGGTTTCGAAGCAGTTCTTCACACAGGGTCACACGATGTTGAGCTTAAGCGGGAGTCAAATCATGGGGAACCATTCTCGGTTGACTGGAGCGAAACCCAAGTTGATGCAGATGACGAACGACACTGGTTTGTGATGTCTGGACCTCATCTGCCAGCTGACGGGTACTGGTTCCTGGGTTTCCTTCAGCAGCGTTCAGGAGGGCATCGATATCCGTCGTCACAGGGCGTCCACTCTTGGGCTTGTCATCGAGTCTGGTGTCACCAGACCGAAAACGTTGAAACCACTTTCTAGCTGTGGACAGTACCTTCACCTTCTACGGCACAAATTTCCTTGGCTGCTGCTGCTGCATTCAACCCCTTTTTCCAGTAATGGCGCAGAAGCACACGATACACAAGTTTCTCCTCAGCCATTGTCCTGCCAACTGTGTATTCAACGCGTAGTTCCTCCCACACACCGTTAGTGCTGTGATCATTCAGACACGTGACACGCTTTCTACCACCACCACCTTCACCTGTTCTACACGTTGCACATGGTTTTCCGGCATCGAATGGGCAGGGCCACCCAACGCTATGAACATATGACTCACCCTGAACTCAGTTTTATACGCTTCTTATCGCTGTGCTGCCCGTTTTTTGATTTAAGTCTTAATTCCTGAGTTATTCATAGAATAGAATACAGTACTCTTCATATAAGAGAACATACTGCAAATATTTACGTTTTATTTCAAGAAACCAATAAAAAAAATGGGTCGCACAGCGATATCAAGCGTAAAAAACTGAGTTAGAACCGAAAATTTGGTCCATATTTGTTTAGACTGGAAGTGGACAAAGGAGATTAAGTATCTTCTCCGTTTCCTGGCTTCATATATTCATGAAATTTTTAATGAGAGCAGTCAGTCCAGTATAGCTTTTGGATAGAGGTCATTGGTTGCAACAGTCCTTTTCTTCATTTTTACATACTTTTATACTGAATTGACTAGTAGTGATTTTCGTAAATTTTAGTGTGAAATATGATGAAGCATATTCTGCAATAAAAGCACAAATATTCTGGAATGTTCTTTGATTTATTTTTTTTTAAATTATTAAAATTAAGGACTGGAAAAATATTTAGCTATCTGTGCCATAGAAAGACTGACAGCATGGAAGTAACCCATGTTATCTGTGAAGTGGAACGCCAACAGATGCACGACTAAGACACAGCGAAACATTTGTCCACGCGTTTCAGAGATGGCGACACCATGCTCAATGACAAATCACGATTGGATAGACCATTCAATGTGGATAATGAGGCTTGTATCTAATTAAAAAAACAAAACAGTACACACGGACACACTGTCAAGTGAACTTAGACTTTCCAACGCCACCATCAGCTTTCACTTTAACCTGGTCGACGTTAACAAGAAGAGCGAAGAGAATGTTCACAAGAACCGACAAAGCAGCAAGAGAGAATCAGGTGTTGGCATATCCAAAAGATATCACGTTCTGGTGCCGGTTTATGACAGATGAAAAACTGCCTTTTTATTTTTCTGAAATCCTAATACAACTAAGAAATTGCTACAGCCTGGGCAGCTAGCAGAAACAAAGAGGGCGCTAAGAACATCACGATGATGGAATTGCATTTGGTTGAATACACGCGTAATGGCTATCTGTAAGTAATATGGCATCAAATGAATTTTTTATTTACGGCCTTTAGACATCTAAGGCTCAGACCGGGATAGGAGAGGGAAAAGGATTCGGGAAGCAGTCGGCCAGGGCATATACTGAAGGTGCCATCCCGTCAATTGCCTGGTGTGATTGAGGAAAAAAAGGCATCGTATGAGTAAAGTGGAGATCAATTTAAAATAAAGTTTATGAGGTTGCTACTGGAAGCTAGCTTGGCTAGAGTCAGTCTGTGTCCTACTTGTATACTAGCAATCATATGTAAAAATTATCTATGGAACGAAGTCTGTGTTTATAATATGTGTTTCCTGGGATGTTGAAATTGCTCAAGAGTATGATAAATATTCCTACCAAAGACTACCTACACAATAGTAATATCCAGTAGTGTTGAGAATCGCAATCGACTTTTTAGAGTACCACAGCTAGCCTAACCTAATTTATGGTTACCCATGTTAGAATCAAGGACATCGTTACGTTAGAGCAACAATATAGAATTCACGACAAAGTAACGAAAAAGAATTCAAGACAAACACGAATAAATACATAAATAAAAAAGTTACACAGAGCAAGCATAAGGCTTAAAAATTACTAGAAGTGTAGATGTAGATTATTAAAAGTGTACAAATAATGTCTTTTCGCATAGTGTTAGTGTGTTTAAATGAAAGCCTTCAAGTTCAAAATGTTGAGAACGAATAAATCTGACTTACCCAACAAGTGAGAACAACTCCTGCATGGATCCGTAAAACTAGCCAACGGCTGTGAAATATCAACACGTGGAGGTTTGGTTGGTGGTGTCGGCGTCTTCCACCCATTGCATTTGCAGTCATCATTCTGTAAAGACAACACCATGTTCATAATTAGTCATGTATAGTCTATTTTCAGAATTTGTAAATTATCATACAAGAAAAACAAAACAAAAAGTTTTCGACTCCTCGGACTTGCTCGCCTGATTCTTTTATATAGACTGTGGCCGAAAAATGGGCGTACCTCCCTTTATTTTTAGCTCTGTAACTGTTATGGTAGGATGCTATATACGCACATTTACCTGATAGTTTAAGGTTCCAGAACATCGGAATGCAGACCGTCGTTGTCGCAGTACAGCTGAATTCTACACAATGTTGCCGGCCAGGTGGCCGAGCGGTCTGCGGTGGTAGGCCATCGGCTCGAAGGACCCGGGTTCGAGTCCCGGCAGGGGGATGGATTTTAACAGCTAAAGGCGAATCATGACGGGCCGAAGTCCAAAGTTACTAGACTGGCTCATATAAAAATAAAGTTTAGCTAAACAATGTTCTGGTAGATGTTTTGCGAAAATAATCCAGCGCACGTGGATGAATGTCAGCTGCTCGTAACTCCGCCGTTTTGTGATATCGTTTGTTCCAGATATTTTCCTTGATGAATCTCGCAGAGAGCATTGTCAGGTGCTGATAAATTAGGACTTCCTGGCGGCCAGGTAAGAACCCACCGACCTGGAAAGGTTTCGTTCATGCCATTACGTACTCGCACGGCCACAAACATTTTTCTTTTTTCTTTTTCTAAGACTCCGTTACTGGACAGAATTATCGTGATACGCTTGAACAATGATTGGTGCCGCAAATGACTGGAACAAGCGGGTATCATGGACAATGTGATGAGCAACCGGACACAGCTCTCCCCCTCCCCACATGTGTGTAATAACCTGAACAAAACCTTTCCAGGTACGTGGGTTGAAAAGAGGTTCTGCAGGGTCACTTGTTCCCTTTGCCTGGTCGCCAACATCACCTCATTAATCAACAACGCTCTCTCTAGGGCAATGATCTCTAGGGATTCATGAAGGAAAAATTTGGTTTCACACAACGGCGAAGCTACGAGGAGCTGTCGAGGTTGCATTCACGCACGTGACGCCGGATTATCTCCGCACAACACCTGCCAGAGCACTGCGTAGAATTCAGTTATGCTGCAGCAACGACAGCCTGCATATCGATGTTGTGGAACCTTAAACTATCAGGGAAGTGTACGCAGATAGTAACCTACAATAGCAGTGTTAGAAATAAAAGGAGGTACTCCCACATTTGTGCCACCCCGTAGATATTAAAACGTTTTCGCAAGTGTGAGTCTTTTTCTTGATCGACTTTCATTGACTTGCAACGAAAAATTCTTTATATATTTTAATATAGCCTACTTACCATTAAAAAAAAAAAACTTTCAGCTGAGAACAGGCGGGATAAATAGATCTATATGGAGCAAATTACTGAGCTGTCTACAATGCACTTAAAAGTCAGTCTGATTAGCAGGATGTTGATGTTTGATAGAACTGTTATTAACATCCTAAACGAGTTGGAGAGCTTTATAGGACATAAGTACAGCGGAATCCAAACCACTCCGCTATGGACCGTCACGCATAAGTTTGAATGAGTAGTATGATTCAATTTGGCGAATGGTGAGTATATTTTTATTTTTGTTCTTCCAATTTGTGAACACAAATGCCATAAAAAAAACCAAAGGTAAACTTCCGTATGACCATGCATTCTTCAAATCTGAACCTACGAAAGTACATCTATTAATATTTTGGTAATAATTGCCTTCTAACTGGTGTAAAAATAATTGGGATCATAAGTATTCGTAGAGAATATGTTGATAAATAAATTACCAACACATTTTAGTGAATTTTCTAATATTCATCATAGAATTTTGACCTTCTGCACCTCTCTTCCAAGAAAAAATCTCATGTGTAACACCTATTGATGTTGCTATTTTTCACCAAAAGATCCTTGAATATAAGGAATTTTCTCCCTACAATGAGATTTTCTCTAATTCAAGCTCTCTTCCTATATTCAGTTTTGAAGAGCATAATAATAAAAAAAAATCACAACATTGTACTTATATAGACGTAACCATATTTTCAAGATGAAATACAAAAATAAAAACTGAATTAAACACTAAAATTATCAAAAGCTATAAATTTATATGGTAGAAAAAATAACCTATCGTACTACGGGCATATCTCGCAGAGCGTTTATAACGTATTAAAAAGTGGTGAAACTTTGCTTGAGGCTTTCGCTGATCCGCCGCTAATATAGAAAAATATACTTTATACACGTATATCGAGTTTTAACTTCGTAACTTATATAGTTTTGATTTTTTTTTTTTTAATCACTATGGAGAGTAAACCTGACACGTTGAAGAGAGAATGCACGCGAAAAGTTTGAAATTCGAGTTATAGACCGCCTAGTTGTGTAAAATATGTAAATACGTTGTTTAACACACAATAAAACTGTAACTGAGCCATATTATGTTTACCTAAACCATATTATATCTACCAAAGGTGTCCATTTTGACCTTGGGCTGGGTTGCAAGAAAATACTTAAGTGTAAAATCTGACTTAAGTCAGGCCATCGAGCTCTATATAATACTGGAGTGGCTACTTGGTGTTAAAGTTAGGCGCCGAAAAAAACGTTTAAACTTGTTTGTCCACTTCCAGTCTAATCCAATGTGGACCGAATTTTCAGTTTTAACTCAGTTTTATACGTTTCTTACCGGTGTGAGACCCGTTTTTTGATTTAAGTAGTCACTCCAGTATTATGTAGAGTTCAATGGTCTGCTTAAGACAGATTTTACACTTAAGTATTTTTCTTGCAACCCAGCCCTGACCTCCAGCTTTGAGCTGGCCCTCCACTCCACATCATCCTCCAGCACGGAGGTCACCACCACTCCAGCTATGATCTGCCCCTCCATCTCCCCTTCAGCTCTTATCTGGCTCTCCACATCACCCTCCAGCATGGAGACAGCCCTCCACATCACGCTCCAAGTTGGAGGGTGAGGGGGAATGTTGAGGGGTGACCTCCGGAAAGCATCGCCAGAAAATTTTCCAGGATGGGGCCATAAAGACTGCTCTGAATAATGTTCCAGTTTCCGGAACGAAAGCTTGAATACGTTTCGAAAGGAAATTTTTACTTATTGTGTGAGTGACGGCCTGACGGGTGACACGCTAAAATTTTGCAATTGTAAATTTCCTAGGTTTCTTGTTGGCTTTACTACGCAGGTTCTAATTCTAGTAGAACAATGAGTAAGCCCTTGTTGCTACAATATTTGTTGATTTTGATTGGAGGTATTATTGACACTCTGGGGTAGACCCCCC
>JAGDQP010057707.1:0-12692 GCA_022664845.1 Lepisma saccharinum
TATCAATATCTTCTTATCATAAATTTACTTTATATATATTCTTCTTTATGCGTATTTTAGGAAAATTTAATATTGATACGTCTATGTTACACCAACATAGATGACGGGGCTATGTAGAAAAAATATAATGTAGTTAAAAAATTGAGCTCTGTGGGTGGGGTTCGAACCAACCTCATCGGCTTTATGGACAAAAAGAAAGGAAAAGAGAACGAACATAACGCTACAACAACAGACACGATTGAATATGGTAGAAAAGGCTTTGAGCTGAACTCTTGTCCAAATGTAAACAAAGATAAAATTATATTAAGCGCCTTTTTGTTTAATTTTCATTGTTTCATGTATCTATGATCTAATCTTCCATTTAATCCTAATTTCCTAGATTCTATGCATATGAAACCATACCTTACAATTTGGCAAAAGTTTTAAATAGGAATTTATCGTCCCAAGTAAGAATAAGCAACATTTCATCACTACTGATTACGAACGTGGTGATATCGCTGTATTAAACTTATTTTATAATCAATAATAGTGTAAGAATAACTTTCTTCAATTTATTTTACCACAGAAGAATGTTTGTCAGTAGAGGCTAGTAGATTTTCTTAAAATGTATTTATTGCTTTTAGGTACTTTGGCTCAGATCGGAGAAGTTAGTAGCTGGGTGTAACTAGTAAATCAATATTTAAAAAGAGGAGATTGGATACTCATGTTTTGCAACGTTGCCCCATAATTCATATCAGAACTTAGTTTCTTTCAGAGAGCAACAAGAGGGTTTTATGAAAATTATAATAAATAACAAATAGATAGAATACGATAAAGAAAATTGAGTCTATTTTGTAGAGGAACTTTTCTGTTGATGAATTGCTTATTCTTAACACGTTTCTTACAGTGGAAGGAAAACATTTAATTTTGTAATTTAGGCTTTTGAAAGAGACCGGTAATTTTGTGATTGATTGAGTGTACATAAACGAAAACATTTATCAACATTCATTCCTGAACAATTTCTAAATATTTTAAAAATATTACTAATGTAAACGGATGAAAATATTACTAATAAATAATAATATATAACTCTACTACCAGCTCACTACTCTACAACTCTATTGTCATGTCAGTTTATTACATAAACTACCTTTTTTATTATATATGGGTTACCTACAAAGAAACAAATTAAGTTTCTTTCAACAGTCAGTAGCAAGTTGTATATTACTGGTAGTAAAAATTAAATTGAAAATTAAAATTATTATGCTTTATATTTTATACTCAATTTTATACTTAATTGTTTGAAAGCATGTTAAAGGTAAATCCAAATGTTTTAAGTACCATTATGCTTTTCATGCTTTTGGGTTGCTCTTTTACTAACACGCGGGTTTAGGCAAAATGTAGGTTAACCTGTAAATTGAAATAAAATATTTATTTTATTTTTTATGAAGAAATTAATTGCCTTTGAAACAACCTTTTGAATTTCTCAAATTAAATCATATACATGAAAGAAAAGAATCCTACTGACAAGGGAGAGGTCACTCAGATCACCCCAAAACCTTACTTCAAATTTCGTACATAAGAAGGTCAGCCAAAAAGAGATTACCACACAAAAAATTAGCTGCCATTTTGAAGTGCAAGGCCTTTAAATAACAGGGTAAAGTTTGGATGCGGTAGACCGCATCTTATACAGTGCTTATCAAAGTTCCAGAACTGCTAAATATCTCGGTTAGAACGCAATTTTTGAAAACTTGAAAGCGACAAAAGTTGCAGAAAATCAACAGAGCTATCGGTTGGGCTAGCCCATCAAAACGTGTGAGGCCCTGTTTGAGCCCCATGGGACCCAACTTTGACTTTTTAAATGGAACACCCATCTTTTATTGCAGATTCTGTATCTACGGAAAAAACTAAATCAGAATATGTACTGTTCCAAACTGTAGGATATTAGTCCTGAGCCATACATCCGGAAAGTACATTAGAGGTTCATTAAATTACGTGAGAAGTGTTAAAGGTTCCGGAACGGCTAAATATCTCTGTTAAAAATTCTAAATATTTCTAGAAGCAATAAAATAAGAAATTTGTATTACTGATTTTGTACAAAATCGTACGAGTTTCCATATACGATGTTCGATTTGCCGGTTGGGGATACCGTTTTTTTTCCTGCTTCGTGAGAATTTCATCCCTGGTTATTGATTTCGAATAACACCCCAACCAGGGATAAAATCTTTGTATTTTCACCATAAAGGTAGTATGTTGAAACTTGTTAGCACTCACTAGTTTTAGCATACCCCTTCGTAATTTATAACAAATCGGACGCTGCGCCAATACTGTGGAGAACAGTAAAGGATTAAACGGATGATGCTACCACCATAGGAAATATTTGACAGTGATAACCATTATATGAGTGATAAGAAAAGAGCAAGCTCAAGTATTTTGCTCCATTTTCGATAGATTCTACTAAATTACAAGAAAATCAGAGAAGTGGCTTATATTTTGAGAGATCCGCCCGTCAGATGGCTCTGGTGATTTTCTGAAACAGTTGTCTCTTTCAATTTTTTTTTTTTAAAAAAAAAACTTATTCTAACTGACATTTAGCCGTTCCGTAACTTTTAACACTTGTCACCATTATCTGCTTTCCGACTCTGTAGGGCCCAGGACTCTCATCCTACAGTTATGAGCAGGACATCATCTGATTTATTTTGAAGTATATACAGAATCTGCAATAAAATCTGGGGATTCTCATTTCAAAAATCAACGTTGAGGCCCACAAAGGGCTCCACACATTTTGATCGGCTAGCCCATCCGATAATTCTGTTGAGTTTCTGTAACTTGTGTCTCTTTCAATTTTTTTTTAAACGGATTTCAACAGAGATATTTAGCCGTTCCGGAACCTTTAACAATTCTCACTATTAATGTTATTTCCGGCTGAAGGGCTCAGGACTCACATCCCACAGTTTCGAGCATGACATATTCTGATTTAATTTTTTCCGTGGATACAGAATTACAATAAAAGATGGAGTTCCCATTTAAAAAATCAAAGTTGGGACCTAAACAGGGCCCCACACATTTTGATGGGCTAGTCCATCCGATAGTTCTGTTGATTTTCTGCAACTTTTGTCACTTTCAAGGTTTCAAAAAACGCATTCTAATCGAGATATTGAGCAGTTCTGGAACTTTGACAAGCACTGTATAAGATAGACCGTGTCCAGACTTTACCCTTTTATTGAAAGGCCTTGCAGTTCAAAATGGCAGCTAATTTTTTGTGTGGTAATCTCTTTTTAGATGACCTACCTGTGTACGAAATTTGAAGTAGGGTTTCGGGGTGATCTGAGTGCCCCTTCCCTTGTTAGTAGGAGTAGATTAAAACAACGGCACAAGGGGCTGGTTCGTACGTACCAATGTGCCTCTTCGATTGTGTACCAATGTGTCCCAAGCGACCGTTTTAAGAAAAGAAGCAATTTCCTGATGAATAAACTAAGTAGGTTATGCTGAATACAGACAAATTTGTACTCTTGGAAATATGTATTCCCTCCAAAAAAAAAAAAAAACTGATATCTTATTAA
Source organism: Lepisma saccharinum (assembly GCA_022664845.1). Taxonomy (NCBI): domain Eukaryota; kingdom Metazoa; phylum Arthropoda; class Insecta; order Zygentoma; family Lepismatidae; genus Lepisma; species Lepisma saccharinum. The sequence goes on from JAGDQP010057707.1 coordinate 3,543, forward strand.
ACGTAACCTACAGAATCTTAGTAGTCTAAAAGTAAAATCGAACTTTTGTCTTCGATAATCGTAGAAACCCACACACAGCAACAAGTACTTGCCTTCCCGCCATGTACTTGAAGTATTTTAATGGTCGAACGTCAGTGTTACCCACCACATAGTTGTCACAATTTATCTTTTCCATTAGCAACAACAAACGGCACTGTACCAATGTACCAGTGTGTCTCCTCTCCCTTACTTATTTATATATCGATTGAATGGTGTAATTGGGCATCAGTCCATTTTGTTCTCTTATATAAATAAAAATTAAACCGAAATAAGGTAATAGAAATTTTAAAACTTACCTAATGTAAATGTGAACTGTTCTGGAATCATCCACTTCAAACTGTAGGTTCGTCCTTTGGATTTCATTCGATGGAGAGTACTGGCAAGCATATATCCAATCACCTTGCAAAGAGTCCTTCAGATGATAAACCTGCTTGCAGATGAAACACCGCTCATTATCATCAATTTAAATCTGGCCTTCGTTTCTTTCAAAGTAGTATCCTTCCACTTTGATGCAACTATCCCACCGCTTCCGCTATGCTTGAGACATTGTAGAAGCGCTATTGTGGTGAATAAATCTTTTGCTATTGGGCCGATTCCGGTCAGTTTCACCTATCTTCTCGCAACCACCTGAAAACGTCAGTAATACTGCACATTGACCATCTGAGCCGGGAGGACGAATTCCTGGTGCAAAATCCTCTTGATATGGGTAAAACTTTCAACATGATCTTCGTCATACCTGACTTGCTTTCCCTTCTTTGTGCTGGGGAATGCTCGATTTCCCACTGCAACGAACGCTACTTTGTCTTCGGACTGAAGACGTAAGCCAACTTTCGTCGTGATGTTCTTTGAGATGAATATTAAATCTGTATTAGTATGATCTTGGAAGACGTTCACACGGAGCTCTTTTTCGTCAGGAGACAACAGCCGAGAAGACGAACTTGGCAGCGACATGATGCATGTGTAAATCGTTGGAGAGTATCCCTTGTGCTACTCCAAATAAAATCCGCAACACTGTCAGCATCGTCCGAATTGTGATTTTGCGATCCACATGAAATATGGCCCCCTTCCCCCCACTCACATAGGACTGGTCTAGTGTGACGTCGTCCAGGCTTCTTGTCGTCCTGCGCCTAGGCTCTACCCTTCTTTAATCTCAAGTGCCACTAAAAACTCAGACTTCGTCTGTGTAATTTTCAGAAATCGTTTTAATTGTCTCTGACTCCGATATTCACAATTTCGTCTTGGTTCTGTATTCTAATTTCGAGTCTATAGCGAAATCACAGAACGGCATGAATGGAACATGCAGATTTCATTGTGATTATTACTTTTAGTTCCCCTTTGATCGTTATAAAAGCAATTTTCGAATCTATTGACCGAAGAAATATTGCCAATGTCTCAAATATCCAGTTTTCCTTAGGTGTACTACCGAAGTGTTGCAAATAATATTACATTATATAGATTAATTTCTATGACCATATCAGTCTTTTGTGGTTCTAATCGCATTGTTATAATTATAAAATCCATATTTTCTATTTTTGCACCATTTGTATTAAGTAGAATTATATGAGAGGTTCACATTCATAATGGTCTAAGTCAATCCTGTAATTACAATCATAATATTTTTTTACAAAACTTGCCAAAGATAGACAATTTTGAATCTAAATAACGTACATAGTTAGTTTCTTTATTACCTTTTCGAATGATAAATCAAAATGTCCAGACATCTGCATTTAAACACAACAATTTGACATTTTCTTCTATAACTCCAATTTTCAGACAAACTTGACATAGGCCACTATAAAACGTAACCCTCATTTTTACTGCATAAGTTAGAATGGGTGATAATTTTAACATTACTCTTCATTTTTCTCAACGTAGCCTCGGTATGTCATGGTTCGAATTTCTTTTTCTAAATATGTTAAATCTCTAATTGAAGAGTACAGGGATATAGCGGGGAAGGGGTTCCAAGAAAGGTGATTTCTCGTAAAACTGCTTTTAAAGTCTCTTTTCCTTTTACTTCCGTCTATTTAATATTCTAAAAACTGTTATAACTTATGGATTATTTGCGCTTCTGGATGCAAACTTTTCTAGCAGTTAGTTGTCATTCTGTAGTACTTGTTTCGAGGGCAAACTCATTTTATTTCTTAAAAATTGACACCGCTTTTTTTTTCTTTTACTCTTCAATTTTCAAAGTATAGATAACAAATATCAGCTATTATTTTATTCCTTTAGGGTAGAGTGATTACGAGCTATCATGATTCTGTCTTTATTTTTATAAATGTTTAAAGGAAATCAAGAAAGTTTTGTCGCTTTTTGTGGAAGTCCGTGTTCAATTGGCCCTCACACCGTGAGTTGAATGCGAATGGAGATCAGGCGAAGGTCAGTTGTTGGTGTGGGTATAGCCAACATACTACCTGGTCTGGTTGTGGCAGTTCAGTTACACCGTGAACGTGCGGAAGGACAGAGTGAACATGGGACCTCCACAGAGCGTCATAAGGGCGTGTATGCTGTACGAGTTCAAACCGGGGTCAAACGCAGCTGCAGCGGGGCGGAAGATATGCCAGGCCTTTGGTGAGGGTGTCGTGACTACGCGGACAGTGCAGCGGTGGTTTACCAAGTTTAAGGACGGTGACGAAACACTCGAAGATGCACCACGTGCACGAAGACCAACACATGTACCAAATGAAGATCTTCAGGCAGCAATTGAGGCGAACAGTGGCCAGACATGTGAGGAACTGGGACTACAATTCAGTGTGAGTGGAGAAACCATTCGGCAGCACCTCCATCAACTTGGGAAGCACTAGAAGTTGGGTCGATGGGTCCCACATGATTTGATTCCGGGCCAGAAGGCAACGCGAGCAGACACCTGTGTTTCTTTGCTGTCTCGTCTGAGGAAGGAGCCACTTCTGGACAGGGTGTTGACATGTGATGAGAAGTGAGTCCTGTACGAAGCTCCACGGCGCCATCATCATTGGTTAGCATCGCATGAACCGGTTCCAAAACAGCCGAAACCAGCACTGCACCAGAAGAAGGTCCTCCTGTGTGTTTGATTGACTGCTCGTGGCATCATGCATCGGGAACTGCTACCAGCTGGTCAGAGCATCAATGCAACTGTGTACTGTCAGTAGTTGAGCCGTGCTCAAGAAAAACTCAAAACTCTGGAGCCAGCACTTCTGAATCGCAAGGGGGTCCTCCTGTTACAGGACAACGCTAAGCCCCACGTGGCTAGGGTGACCCGGGACACCATTCTATGCCTTGCATGGGAAACACTATTGCATCCGCCATACTCCCCGGATATTGCACCGTCCGATTTTCACCTGTTCCATTCCTTGGACCTTAGAGGACGCCAGTTCAAATCCCTAGTAGAGGTGCAAAATGCACTTGATACCTTCTTCGCTTCACAGCCCACCAAGTTCTACCGTGATGGAATCCATGGCCTTCCAGAACGTTGGCAGAAGGTCGTCGATGTTGATGGGGACTATTTTTGATCTTCCAGGTACGTCTTAGGTGACATATCGATGTTCGAAGGTAGTGGGTGAAAAAGCGACAGAACTTTCTTGCTTACCTTTATATGATTTGAATTGCCACCTGTGTTGTTTATGTATATTATTCATACTTTAAGCATAGATATTTCAAATTAAATATAATTTGAGATCTCTTCTTAAAGTCTTTGAAGGGTTTATACACAGATTACGATTGAACATTGCGAAATACCTATATTAAATGTTGCATATGTTAAAAAAAAAATCATACGACACAATTCAAACAATATACTTTATTTAATATTCTTACACTTTTTAAATTTCATTAATTTGTAGTTTTGATGAGCTTCGTACTGACATTGCTTATATCTCCCTAAGTACATACATGCTCTTTATTTTACATATTATATAGCTTTTATGCTAATATAAGTCTTGTTCAAATGTTCATTTTTACATAATATATATTTACAAAGTACATACATTCATACACACAAATATTGCTAGACACATTTTTCTTTTTTATAAAGGAATAGTTTTTATATAGTAAATGAAGATAAATTAAGTTAATATTTTGTCGGCGTTAAGTCTTAAATTTCTTTAAAAAATAAATATTCATCTTAAGAGAAAATTGGCAGTTTGAATGGTCCAGTTCATTTTGTAAAAGTAAATAAAATATTAATCTGATGACCAGAAAATGACATCGTTTTTTTTCTTTCTATCTTTTTAAGGAATAAATTCTCGACTTCTTGAGCATATTTCGACCCTCCAGCAACGTCAGCATATACGGTCGTCAATCTGAAGAAATATTATGTTATATTATCATAATTTTCATCTTAGATTTTTCAGTCGGCAAATATGTGCCATAATTATTTAAACTATTTGGAATACTTGACTAGATTTTATATGAGAGTAAGGAAACATGATGTTCTATGATCTCAATTATTTCAAAGGTGCGAACTTGCTTTTCTAGTATCGGAAAACGAGGTTAGTTGACTTTTTTTCACAAACTATAAATGACTGTAGAATGAATTTAATTCAGTGATTGGTAACTTACGACGTAAAGAAATACATTCAGTATTCACGTTTTCTGTACAAAAATTAAAATAATATAATAATTCCTTCAAACAGGCACAAATTATAGAAATGTTCACGGTTTAATACGGCTTCCAACTGTGTAGAATTTGGAAGTTTTATATTGTAAAATAACTAGAAATTTTCTTGAAGTTCAAAATAGTTCCAGAATCTTAGTGAGTGAAACACAAGTTGGCTACCTTCTTAATCTCGTATTTTCAACAGGAGATTTACTTGTTTTTATGTTTCGATTACAGGAAATAGCAAAATAATAGATATCAAAATATAAATCAAGACATTTGTCTCTCTATACATATATCATTAACTACATTTAAGACTGGTTATAGATAATTATTTGAGAAACTTGAAAGGTTTACTTGTTAAATATGTATGCATGTGTAATATGTATTTTAAAGCTTTTTACACTTTATTCTATTGCTTTAAATAAAACACTCTCAGTATTTTGGTGTTATTTATTTTGTCTGACAAACACTCGATAGCTGTTTTGCAAATATTCCTTCTAACATCGCTGTTAAATAGATCTCTGACGATGTCAGCAATAACACTATCGAAGTGATCGTTGGGCATTCGTCATATAAAAAGAAATAATGAAAATCTCGAAAGTGTTTTATTTGATGCAATGTCATCTACGCGTGTGCTGGAAACTATTCGGATGTGATACTCTCTCACTAAATTCCGGTTTAATACAATTATCCCGGATGTTCAGAGTCCACCGGTTCAAATTAGAGCTAAATTTTACTGCCGGATATTATTTCGATTTATAACTGACTTTCAGATGACTTTTAAGATACGTGGGTAGTAGTACCAAGGCAGAACGCCTAGAAAATGGTTACTCCAATTCTAGGTCACAGGACCATATCATAAACTGTGATGTGACGAGATACTAGCAAAGAGCATCTAATGCATGCACTGCCGAATGGTATCACGAACTATTTTAGTTGACTTCTATTACACGTGGATAGTTTGAACACAGAAAGTCCAGAAAATGGATACAGAAAAATCAAAGTGTAATACGACGAAATGCTACCGAAGAGAACCTAAATGTATCAAAAAGAATATCGAGAATTTGTGTCAACTTTTATCAGGCGATGTCGATAGTATTAATATACCGATATTTTCGAAAAAGTCCATACAAACTTTGGTCTTAAGTTCACTTCTTCCTTCTAAAATCTATTTTGTTTGACATTACAAAACGGCGTCATTTTCTGGATGACCTTTAAATTTATACACAATGGTGTGTTTTAAGAAGGGCGTAAAAGCTACACCATTGAGATTATTGTCGTTTATGCCTTACAAATAAACGCGTGTTCTTTGGTATTTAGGAAATATTAAGCTTCCTCTATACCTAGTGCAGATGGACGAGGCTGAGGAAGTAATGTCCATGCTTCTTTCCTTGGATGAAGGACAGAAGCTTATGATGTGAGATTTCTTTGTTTTTCATTCCAGTGTTTATTTCGGTGACAATTTATAAGAAATCTCACATGCAAGAAAAAAAGAAGTATGAGCGGGGGAAATAAAAGAAATGCAACAGCTAAAGTTGATTAATCGATGGGGTTGAAGTGAGTTGCAGAGAGAGCTGTCTGCCGTCTCAATCGATCCATTTAATAAAAGTGGTAAGCTGTAAGAAAAGTAAAAGTAAATATTTAGTTGTCATTCAATTGTATATACATAAATCTATTCATAACACGGAAACAATTTACATAAAGTAAGAATAAATTATAACTAGTACTGCCCGATAAGATGGATAATCCAGAAATCAAAAACCGCTGGTAAAAAGGTGTTATATGATCAGAAATCCATTTTGAATGATCTCTCCAAGTTTCGATTTTCCATATTTCAAGGTAGCACAAAGCACGGTAATGTTATTTTAAATCTCCGAACGAAATAGACCCATTAGGGAGCAACAGCTTTGTGCCTTAAAATGTTTCCTTTGTCTGAAGTATACAACCGAATGCCACTGAAGCGGAATACAGACAAACCCTAGTTCAAGTGTATAGTGATGAACACTGTCCATTCAACAACTTTCAAGGAGTTTCACGAGTACCATCAACAAACTAGCTAACGTGAAGGGCCGAGATGCTTAGTAAATGTTGTGACTGAAGTGATGATTAACAAAGTATCTGTATATGATTGTTGGATCTCAAAGAAATTGTACCAAACCTCGAAATGCACACGCTAGTACACAAAAGATATTGAGTAATGATAAGTGTTCTCGACCCTCCCTGCTTGCTGGTTGATTGATGGTCGTCTTGAGTGTACCATCACGATGCACGTGAAGCAGTATTTAGCACACTTCAGCGGCTGTTTTTTTCCAGACAAAAGCAAAATTTTAAAGCTGAGATCTTTCGTTCATAACTGCCATCCATTTCATGCTACGGTGGCTGAAATATAGAAAAGCGCAATTTAGCGTTATTACTTAATCCGAATAGTACTTCTGAGCATACAATTATTCATTTAGTGTAAGTACTTTTGTACATTAATTTTAGAGCCAATCTCAGTCTTGATTGGACAACCTATGTATAAAGAATTTTCTGAGGTTCTATATAAGTAAGCATTTTCATTTTTGTAAATAGTGCAACGTGAAATTATTCCAGGTTTTTCGTAAATAAATGGCCGAATTGCACAATATTCACATTCAACCATTTTTATCTCTAATGGAACCGTGAGTAATATATGTTGAAGTTCACCGTAACAAATAACCCCCAGGCCGTATAAATTGTAGCTGCAGATGTCATATAACGTGTTACACTGCTCTATTCACAATGTTAGAACAGCACCCATTTACGGGTAATTGTGTGACGTGAGTTCAAACTTGAACATATGACAGCAGAAACGTTTCGTAATGTGGCGATGGCAGTGGGCGTAGACTCAAATTCAGAACGGACGGTGCGTCGCTAGTTTGAAAATTTTCATGCCGGAGACCAGAGTCTTCAAGATGAGAAAGATAGATAACGGAGGTCAAGGGTGGATAACGGCGCTTTAAAGGTATGTGTGGAGCCAAATTCATGCACCACCGTCAGAAAACTTGCCCGATAGTTCGTTTCCAGTTCAATCCCTTCCGACCATCTTCAACAAATAAGGAAAATGAAAAAAAAAAAAAAAACTACGTCTGGAAATCGCATGAACTGACGCGAATCACGACAGCAGTGGGTGGACATGTACTATTTGTACGTCACCACAAGAACCTATACACGATCCTGTTGTGATGTGTGATGAGAAGTGGCTCTTGTTTGATAATTGCAGGTGAAGTGGGCCTTTTAGAACTTCATTGCCGCTTCATTCAGGGACTTGATTCACTTCTGAATTGTTGGCAGAGATGTGTCCCAGGAGACGGAGGCTATTCTGAATGAAGCAGGTATTATAACTCCATTTCAATATTCAGTGTATTATGAAATACTAAAACGACCATTTTTTTTCGAACAACCTGGTGTTGCTCTTTGTTTACAGTGTGAGCTAATGCTCTGTATACAAAGATTTGTCATAGATTTTAGTTGCAGACTAACATTCTAAAGTATAATTACATAATAATAGAGATATCTAAGGACCATAAATTCAATTCACTACAGAAATAAAGCGATTTTAACAAGGAATAAAATGAAAAATACAAAATCGGCAAAGTCAGAAATATTAAAATCATTATTCACTAAAAATTTGACCTCTAGATTTGAATTTGTAGGAGCAGAGTTGCAATTTTATCCAAGGAAAAATAATGCAGTTGACATGTATAGAGATCATCGTCTAGCTTTAGAAATGCCGTTTTCCAATAACTATTACACTACTATAAATGAGAAGCTTAGTGGAAAAATGGCGTATCCCATTTTTCCACCACCTACCTAAAGCTAAAAGATGACACGTAATTTTTCCTCTCAAATGTTCAGAACTTATTTTTCCCTTCTTAATTCATGTATGTACAGTCCGCTCGGTATACTCATCCACCATGATACTTTATTAGGAGACAGAGCAATGTACTAGAAGTACAAATATGCAGATGTCTCATTTTTGCTAATTTTGAGGGGTACACCATTTTTCCACTAAGCCCCTCAGATATTGCATGGCTTTTCTTTGATAATAGCTTCTTTATAGTACATATCTGGTACATATTTTTTATATTTTACGTGAAAATATGTGCAAATCAACTTATCGCGTATTCAGTTTGAGTTTTGCATGTATTCTTTAAGGAATTCTGATAGTAGAATATTTTATTTTCTTATAAAATTTTCTTTTGACATTTTGTAATATCAATAGCAAAATTAGTTGAAAGATTTTAATAGAAACTACAATAAATTGTTTTCGAGTGTATTTTTAAATCTTATCTATATCAAAATAAAGTGTGATATGACTATATACCAATTCGTACAAGAATATATCATTCCATGTAATGAAAGTTTCTAAATTTTTAATTGCAGAGTATAATTTATTTCGATATTATCGCTTAAAGAAAAGCGTGCGCCATATTTTCATGAAGAAATATTGAGGTTATATTTTGAAGTATCCAACAAGGTATACTGTCAAATTTGGAGTGGAAAATTGCGTTAATTTT
>JAGDQP010057708.1:570-12692 GCA_022664845.1 Lepisma saccharinum
GTGTATATATATATATATATATATATAAGGTAAATTTAAGACAAATGAAGGAGGAAAAAGGATAATACTTACAGCTTACTTTCGCATTAGATCACACACATTCACATGTACACGCAAAAAAGTCACTATATTTCGTGTATTCACACTTTTTCAAGTATAGAGGAAGAGAGCGAAGTTCACGCGTTCACAAAGTACAAGTTTGAAGAGACAGTGGCGACACGTAGCGGACAAAACATCAAAATTGGAGAACAACTGACTACTGTAGCGCGTAGATATCCGGAACTTGAAATAATAACTGTATAGCGTGTAAGTACAAGGTGGGATCGTGGATGGAAATGTGTTGAAAATGCAGAGGAAAAGGGGAGCTTAGAGTTATTGAAGATTAAGGCCAGGTTTTATTTTCGCGCTCAAACCGTGAATAAAGGCATTCTACCACGGCGTGTTGAGGTGCTGGTCGTAGGTGGTAAAATGTGGATTATGTCAACCGGGAAAGATAGATCAAAATTGGTATTGTGGGACTCGGTGTGCAAGTAAACTGGGGCATCTGGTTTGTTGATAGTACAGAAGTGACGATGGTTATTAATTCGAACGTTAAGAGCACAACTTGCAGGTTAGGATGTATATTAAACATTAGGGGTGTGGCATGTACACCATCAATCCCAATCATTAACTGTGACAATACAATATTCTATTATTACTTTCCATATATTTATATCTATTAAAAGCATATTTTAATATGAACTTCTTTATCCTAAAATAAATAATAGCCCGCAACGATTTGGCGTTTGACTGGTTGCAAAACACTTTAGGATGGGGGTGGGTGGGTCACAAAACAGCTTGAGTTATCCGAAACGAAAATAACTAGAAAAAAAATAATTAAAAGAAAAAACTTTTTAGAGACATACGTACAATTCGTACTAAAAAGTAAAAAATAATTTTGTTTATATATGACTAAAAAGAAAAGGATTCCGAACGCCAGTTGGAGAATTCATAAAGTGACTGTATATGAGAGCGCGCTCCATGATTTTATTTTTAGTCATGCATAAACAAAATTATTTTAGTACGAATAGTTTTAAAAAAGTTTTTTTTTGTTACTGTATAGCTCATTCCAATGGAGAGAATTGGAACTACAAAACTGTCAAAAAACTAAGAAAAAAAAAGTCATAAATGACAACAGAAGAGAATACCACATATGTGTTGAACCGTTTGAAAATTAAGCGATGACGGAATTAAAACTTAATGTTCCCAATAAAATCTGTTTTGTGGCATTCCTTGTATTCTCCCGACACCCTTCATATATCCTTTAGGAGAAACTTCAACGCTCCAAAGAAATAAAGTATATTTTCTAAAGCCAACTTCTAAATATAAATTATTTAGAAAAAAAAGTTATAGAGATATTTCGACGACTTTATTCAAGGTATTCACTGAGTTATACAAAGTAGTGACTGGAATAAGAACAAAGGGCAAAAAAACGCTAATAAATTCCAGAACTACTAAAGAATACATAATAATTCGTGATTCCATTGATGACACATGAAATGAAAGACAGTCTTATTGAAATAAACTACAACTACCATGACATCAAACACATAAGCGTAAGAACTCGCCCACTAATTCATTTGAGCTTATTACAAAATTCATGTATAACTACTAAGACACAAATAATTACATTTATTTTCTAATCAAACAACACATTTATTTGATTAGCTTCACATTGTTGTAATTCATACTACAATATAAACAACGAAAAATGCTATGCTTAACTCCCTACGAATTATGTACGTAGAGTTGGGGAATTTTATGTCTCTTTTTTAAAATGAAAAGGAAGTGTGGAATTTTGACCATAGATAAACCATACTATTCCTTAAATCATGGTACGATTAAAACATTACGTAGTACAGGAAGATTAAAAATGACTCATTTAAGCACACACACACCTTACGTAAGCCACAAACATCCCAACTTTTCTGGTGGCGTATTCACAAAAGTTGTTTTTAGATAATCAGGTAGGTGTATTGTGTTTCGTTTTCCATAAAAGACGTGTCTATTATATTCGCTGGGCAATCCTAACTGTGACTGGTTTCTTTCACTGGTTAACTTCTGCTGGTTGATGAACCACAGTCGACAACAATCAGCAAAATCAGTGAAACAATGTCAATCACAAGCACGGATTGCCGAACCAATCACTGACGGGGACGTTCCTGTCAACCTGAGACGCAGTTGTCCAAATCCCTTTTAATTGGATTATTTCTATATTATCACCTACTTTAATATCTTCGTTTTTATCCTGTTGTCGAAACGTTGGAAAATACCACACAATTCACCTCGCCGGCTGACTGAAAACAACTATTCAGTTCAACAGCAATTTTAGAATAGTAGTAGGTTCGACAGAATACATTGTACCTTGACTTCAGGTATAGTTTATACTTAGCGTTATGTTCCTGAACTTGAAATAAAACATCAATAATAAAGAATAACAAGTTAAAAACAATTTTAAGTAACGATAATTAAAAAAAACAAAAAAGTAACTAAGTTGAGTAGGATTTATTTTTGTGGTTTGTCATTTATTCTCCCATGTATTATCTTACGCTTCAGAACTAAACTATTCATAATTTTACATTAGCTTATGTTGCACATTAAGCCAAAGCTACCGTTATATTTCACAATTATATAAGTTATCCAACACTTCCAGTCGGTAAGTAAACAATCTGTTGTCACTTTCGGATATTATATTACCGAATTATTCAACAAAACGGACTTCATCAAGCCTTATTTTACCAACTAAACAATAACAGATTTTTCTTTCTTTAACGTTAGTGCAAAGCATGGATCTCTACAGCTGGATGCACTAACATCATATGTTTCAAATATTTTTATTTATTTATTTATTTTTATTTTTTCGTTGCACGAAATTGTAATGCTGCACCTAACAAATACAAGCCTAGAGAGTTCAAATTTTTAGAGAAGAAAGGTTCAGAACTAGTTGAAGAGATCTATCCGTGACGATTCTTTAATTTTCTTTTCTGTTCATTGTTGGAATCGTTTGACTGCTGTTGTGTCAACAATAAACACAAAAGAAAATTTTAAAAAATTCACACGGATAGGTCTTGAAATTATTATGAACTTCCTTTTCTGAACGTTTGAACCCTCTAGGCTTGAATTTGTAGGAGCAACATTACAATTTGTTGGGAAATAAAGAAATGAAATAAAATTAAAATAAAATATCGTAGCGCTGCCATCTATCTTTAGAGATTGAGTACATTTTTCTACAATTTAAAGATGTAATTTTCTGTACGTTAGACAAAACTGGACTCAAAGCGGTCTATCCATTCCGAATTTATGAAGAGAAGAAACGTTACGAATAGGCACAAACGTTTGCCGCTAATTGTACATGCTGTTTCCATCTCTTTTCTCTTCCACCATCGCACTACTCCCCCTAACATTTGATTACGGTAATAGGTTACCATTTCGCTGCTTCTACAAACTCAAATACACAATGAGCGCTATGCAGCGTGCTATGGACAGGAAGCACTTACCAATATCAACGTAGTAACACAATTTCAATTTCATTTACTATCAAACTCAAAGCAATAAGAGCGGGAGGGAAATAAGTTGAGCAGTTTGGTGTAGAAATAGAATAGCCCACAGTTTACTGTAGTCATTTGCTTTATAAACTGAAAAAGTTCTACTAGTCTGTTATGACATATGCTCTACTACAGAAGATGAAATGTAAATATCACGAGATTACTGTATTTTCAAAGGCTACGTTCTGAGTCCAGTTACAATTTGTGGGTTACACCATTTATATATATATATATATATAAATAATAATAAATCACAGATATATATAAAGTTCCTTAGTTCTGATTAATATGACTGTGTACTAAATAATCCAGAACTACTTTTATTCTATGTCTTAATCCACGAAATAGTCTGACTTGTCACAGATCCACTTGAACAGAGTGGTTCAGAGTCCACTTGAGCTGTAGGTCTCGTCCTTCGAAGCTAGTTCAGGAAGTAAAATCACAATTTAATGAACCATGTTGTTTAATTGGCACATACTCAGAAGATTCACGCCGGTGTTAATTATTTGAAGCAAGAACATTATTATTAAAGAAAATATAATGCTTTGGGATAAATATGTGCGCACTATCAACTTAAAAATACGCCTTTAACGATTTCCAGAAACACGTCTATGTTACTAATGGTTATAAAGAAACATACACAAACAAAAAAAAAAAAAAATAACCTAACAAAAGACACAAAAACATGAAACACGACATATGCTACACTTCGTTTCAAGCGTACATTATTTGCTGTATACAAAGACTTTGCGATACTGTTAAAAAAAATATACAGAAAAACTTATCGTTACCACGACCGGGTTCCGAACTTGGACGTCCCAGTTGCCAGGTTGGGTGTTTTAGCCATGGCACGATTAACTTCTTGTGTGCATGGAACATTTCTGACGCCTCAGTTGAATCAACTACTCTGCGCGTGTTGATCACTCGACTACGTAAGGGCACGATTTGCATATAGATTTCTCAATAAAATCTCCACATTTTGTAGTATGCTCCATATACACAGGAAAGAAATTTTTCTGTGTTTTTCAATTTGTTCAAAGCAGTTTGTCTAGACATTTACATACTTGGTCATATGTACTTTAACAAAAAAGAGGAATGGCGGTTATCATGATTTGAAACCTAATATAACATATCCATTAGCAACCATCTCACTACACCTATTAAAAATATTATCGATCTGAAAGATCTCGGTTAAAAAAAAGCCATACAATCGGACTAGACTCCAGCTGTTCTAGAAACAGCTGTAATCTGAACTAATCGTAACATCACGTTAATACCCTGGCAGATTAACAAAGCGTAATAGCGACTTTTACTGTGTAATAGCCCCAACCCCCCCTTCCATTTGTATTAACGGTTATGCATGCCAACGTGTGCAATAAGCTGATAATAGGAATCGAACTCATCTTCACATAAAGGGCAATCAAAGTAAGTCCTCTTCTTATGTACATTAAGCTCGTGCGACAGAAGAACTGATCCATTTTCGAACACTTTGAAACATATTTTGCATAGGAAATGTTTCTCGTCATGCATTTGTAAATGCCTTTTGTAGTATGCAGCGTGACGAGTTCCAAAGTTGCATTTATCACATTTGAAAGTTAATTTCTTTGAAGATTTCGCACCACCATCAGTACTGACATCGATCTTAGGCTTGGATACTCCTGGTTTTGGGTTGGTTCTTCTACTTCGACTACCAATGCTGCCTTGTGTTACATCACTTGTACTATTTTGTAGTTTGCTAGATGTAAGAGTTTGTGTTTTCTCTGCAGCGACAGGTATAATCGTCACATCTTCATCAGGGGGTTCAGTTTTGATCGTAGTGTTTGTACTCCCTTTTCCCGAAGCGGATCTCTTCGTTCTTACAGGTCTTTCAGTTGCAGCTGAAGTTCCAAATCTGAAAAGGAACGAGAAATAAGACGCAAATAAAAAAGACTGTTATACTTTTGCTAAATATGTACCTAACTATACACGTAAGATTACACATTAGAAAAAGAAACTACAGAAAAGGAGATTTGTGGGATCACTTCTAACTTCTGCTTGCCTTCTATCTGGTTTCTAACTCCGTATCTACGTATGTTTCGAACAACAAGATGTTCTAAGTGAACAGAAATATTTACTACTACTTAAAGAATCTATGTCTACAACAATTATAGTCGTAGTGGTAGAAGGCAATTTCTACTCATATACCGCAAATTCTGATACAAGCATGCCAGTTGGCAGCAATATATTTTGGACTTAAGTGATCCATTTTAGAAGGGGGCCCCAAAAAATTACCTTAGGGGCGGAAGGGGTGGGGTGGGGAGGTATTTTTTGGAAAAAATAAATTTTGCATTTTTGTGGCATGTGGGGTGTTGTTCTATATGTTTCTTTGGATGATAAATCCAGTTAAATCACTTTTGAGATCTTCAGAATATTATTATGCTTGCCGAGCTATGTTGAGGAGGTGTGGGGAGGGGGGTATCTTTTGGAAATAAATAAATTTTGCACATTTGCGGCATGTGGGGTGTTGTTCTATATATTTCTTTGGATGATAAATCCAGTGAAATGGGTTTTGAGACATTCGGACTGTTTTTTAGGCTTGCAGAGCTATGTTGTTGAGAACTTTTACGAAAAAGAGTGTATATTTTTCGAGAATTATCCGAAGAGTACCGATATAATTGTTTGTATTATTACACAGTTTTTTTTTTTTTTTTTTTTTGTTTGTTTCTTTGACGAAATGATAGTTTATATTTTGAGAAATTAACAGCTCGTTTCCTATTTTCAGATAGCTAACTCTTGGTTGTGAGGTTCCAATCCGCCTGCAATTTATAGAGATGGGTCCTAAACGACTTCGCATAGCTTCCTGACTACATCCACAGCTTCTTATTTTGATTGGAGTAAATTCTGTATATGCAGGAAACGTGACGGCGCTTTGATCAGACGTACATCTCCTAAGACTTGACTGGCATGAAAAGCCGCCCACGAGGGGTCCAAATGAACAGACTCATCAGCACTATTGATATGACGAAGAATGTGTTCCAGCCAGTTACGTTCCAGCAACCATAGCTTACAGGACTTCGGGAGTATTGACGTTCCAATATCTTTAATACATTTGGTGTGGGAATTCTCCTTGGTGTGAAGTACAGTTACCTTAACAATACTGTTAAATTGCGGTAACTCTGGTACCTTTCTGTTTGATAGGTTCATGCCTGACAATGAAGACTTGTAGGACTTTGATTCTCCATCACCAACATTTGAAGGAAGTTGAAACATACATTGCAGTGCCGTGACATGATTCTTGAGAGGTGACACTACTTGGATTATGGTCTATATTGTCGTAAGCCCCAATAGTATATAAACCTCGCCGGAAACTATGTGGGCAAAGAACCTCCTCTTCTTTCGCTCGTTCAATCACAGTCTAAGCGAGAGCTGAAGTTAGTTCCATCAAACGAATTGATGATATTGAGAGCCCAAGCCGATTTCATCTACGCCCTCCTTGCTCCTGCTATAGGTCGATAAGTGTTGTAGATTGAATTGAATTATAGATAGATTGAATTGAAAATAATGCCATGAAATTGGCAACGGTGGGTCCCGAGATTTATGGAGTCTCACAACCTGATCACTATGAATTCAGTCCTTAACAATTAGGAGAATAACTGACTTATGGACAAAGCCGGGTGTGTAGCTTTGCAATCTAAAATTTCTGACGAACCATATAAAAGCAAGTTTACCACTGCAAACAGGGAAGGAGGAACTGAGGACCTCTGGCAATTATGTTGAAAAGAACCTGTGAATTCAGTATTTGCAGCTGAAATATCTTTCCGCAAACGTTCAATGAATCATTCGAAGCCTATCACATCCTCATTTGAATTCTCGAAAGGTGTGTCTCGGAAGATATTTGCAGTGTTACGAATAAGTACCTATTCCTTACTCGACTTTTCTGCCGTAAGTATTCTCTCCCGCAACCTAGTTGTGTGTACGTGTGGTGGTGAGACACTACCTGTAAGTTCCACTAACTTATCTGCATATATTCTTGGAAGGATACCCATCTTAAATACAAATTCAGTGACATCCTGGGTACAGTTTGTACGTTATGAATGAAGGAACATGTGCAAAAGCAAATGCATCCAGAGTCTGGTTGTCTTGAACTGGGTCTGATAAGTGCATATTTGTCTCCTATGGCGATTGTGTAACTCTGTCATGCAACGGAGGTGATATTTGGCCTTCTGTCACCAGCTCCTAATGTGGCCAGAAGTTTGATGTCATTTAATGAATTTGCAATGTCTCTAATGCGCTTGTCCATTTCAAACGTAGACACATTTCTCAGTGCCTCGTTCCACTTTGGTCTACACTTGCAAATGAAACAAACATCAGATTTCAGATCAATAGACGGTGCAGAACTACTGGTCGACCGACACTTTACAGAACATTCCAGCATAGTTTCTTTGTCTGAATTATACGACAACGAGTCTGATATTTTGGTATATTTCTTATATCGTTCCTTAGTACGATTAACGTTCTTATTGTTCAATCTATTAAAACGAACTTGATTCCAGCAAGCAGAATGTGATGACAAAGTAGACTTCACTCCTTCGCCATTAAGTACTTGCAAATAAATATCGGGAGAAAGTTGCCCAAGTGAAGACAGCACATTAAGATTAGCTACGAAAGTTTTAAATCCACCATTACGTTTCGAGATGTCCTTGTTGGAAGAAGGTCTGATCAAAAGCCCGTAGTCTTTCTTGCATATACAACATTTACTTCAATCAAACTAAGAAACTGTGGATGTAGTCGGGAGGCTATGCGAAGTCGTTTAGGACCCCATCTCTATGAATTGCAGGCGGATTGGAACCTCATAACCAATAGTTAGAAAGGAAACGAGCTACCTGAAAATAGGAAACGAGCTGTCAGTTTCTCAAATCATTTTGGTCAAACAAACAAACAGGAAATATCAAGAGTGTTAACTGTGTAATAACACAAAAATATTATATCGGTACCCTTTGGATAATTCTCGAAAAATATACACCCATTTTTTGTAAAAGTTCTCAACAACGTAGCTCTGCAAGCCTAAAAAACTGTCCGAAAGTACCAAAACCGATTTCACTGGATTTATTTTCCATAGAAAACATAAAGAACAACACCCCACATGCCACAAAAACTCAAAATTCATTTTTTCCAACAAAAAAAATACTCCCCTTCTCACCCCCTCCACAACACAACTCTGCAAGCCTCAAAAAACAATCCGAATGCCTGAAACCCGATTTCACTGGATTTATCAAAGAAACATATAGAACATTACCCCACATGCCACAAAGATGCAAATTAAAAAAAAAGAACACCTCCCCTTCCTGTCCCCTCCAACCCTAAGGGAAGTTTTTTGGGGGGTCCCCTTGTAAAATACATCACTTAAGTCCAAAATACATTCTTGCCAACTGGCATACTTGTATCAAGAGTTGCGGTATCATCTCGCCTACCGCTCCGACTATTAGCAAAGATACCTATCAGGATTTCTCTCTTGCCTTACCACTACATATCACGAGATTTTGCTTCTATCAAACAAAGAGAAAACCTGCAACTTTTTCATCTTGTTTCTCTGTACGAAAAGTGTAGTGGAACGTGTCTGTAAAAATAAAAACTATCCACAAGCTTTGTCTCTAAATTCTTGTTCGTAACACATTAGTGATTTGTTCATCTTATACTGTATAAATGGACTTTTAACCACTGCTATGAACAAGCTAATATTTCCACCATTTCAGAGACAAATGTGACGTCTTAGGGGAAACTATAATCGCGGCCACTAATTAGGCGGCTCAGTAGAAATTACGCTGTTGCCACTGCGCTAGTTCGTAAGAAACGTGTATGGAACGACGACAAAGACAGACAATTTCCGTAGCGTGATCATGTCCGGATTTATCTCGCGTTACAGGTTTTATGTTCACTTGTGTGTTACTGGGTTTGAAGACTACAATTGCATATTCCTTTATTTATAAACTCAAGTAAAGAATTTTAAAATTAACGAAATCCAAGAGAATAAATAAGCTCCAAAAGACACTAACATATAATTTTCGGGAAGCTAGAACTTCTTATTTTTCGATCAGAAACATTTTGTAAATGCATTTAAAAAAAAATCATTCAAATATTTTATTTATTCTCGTATTCCCAAACTTTTTCATAGCTGTTTTAGCCTGAAGTGACTTATACAGGTAACTGGAGTCAGATATGGAGTGGGTCACGTTTCAAGCGTGGGTCGTGAGTCAAGTGGAATACATTTTAAAGAGTGGGTCACAGTGTCTAGGGTCAGCCCTACGTGGCCCACCATATTCTGGATCATATTCACTGCAGTATCAAAGTGACTATACATTTCGTGAACGTTTATCACCCTTGACTGCTGTAAATTGTATAAAAATGTTCGGTTCGCTCCACGGAAGAAACAGCTTTACAGAAGGTGGACCGTGTGAATAAAAAAAATAGTTCTGCTATTTGGCGTTGAAAATAGTCACTTTGCACTAACTTTATCCTAGCGCACGGAAACTTTTAATTTACCTACTTGGTTGGCAATTTCACCTCCATTTGAATTCACTAATGGTAATTAGCTTATGTCTAGGAAATAAAAAGATCGTTGAAGGTTCAATTGAAACAATACTACTACTTATCATCTGATCGCATCACGGTTCTTCACGTGCTAGACGACAAAGGTAAAAAGTTACATAAAAACAATCACCAGTGGGAATCACAAGAATGTTAAAGAAGAACTAAGACAAATTCATCTCATACATCACCCGAAATATATTTAATTTTCCCTTAAACTTCCTGTGACTTTTACCGAGTCATTTCTATGTAAGTTTTACAAGTCTTTTAGGACCTGGTGAATCTTAACGGGATCAAGCAAAATAAAATCAACTGTTTTTTTCTAGACGTGTCCCGTTCTAGGTAAGCCTTTTTTATCCTCTTAAAAAATTCTACGAAGTAAATCATCAAAATGCTGATTTGATGCAAATAAGCTTAGTAATATTCAATATGAATATAAAAAAAAAAAGATTTTACGAATTTTCGCGAACAGAGCCTCGAAGTTCTTAAGTTTTTGCAGACAAAAGAAAACCCTTTTTAGAGTACACGAGCCCAAATTGAATTAAATAATCTAAAATTCCTTTCGTGGAACATCAGGGTGTCTAGTGAATAATAATAATTTTAAAAAATCCCTGACTTTTCCCAGTTTTCCCACACCAAAATCACATTTTTCCAGATTGTCGTCGACACATTTATTTCAAGTAAAAAGATGTGAAAATAAGCTTAATATTACTTTCCACATGCAATAGCAGGGTCAACGTTATGGAATAGTTTTGGTTAGGTTTTAAGTATGGGGGTTTAGCTTGAACGCAAATTCCCGCACGCATGTGTAACACCCCTCTTTGCTCCGCTCCATGAACAGGAACATAACTCGGAAAATATCCTATAATTTCCTGACTTTTCACTGATTTTTCCACGACCAACTAAATTCCCTGACTATTCCTGTTTTTTTTTCAGATCGCTGTACACACTGATAATGTAAACCAATTTGGAGCGAAATAATGAATGGAAGCTCAGAAATAATCAAGCTTACATATATTCTTCAAAGATTTTGAAGGCACAATGGTTACCTTGGTATATAGACGAGAAAATATTACGTATCATCTTTCTACGATCTGACATCCAGAATAGAGCACCCGCAAGTTGTAGATTAACTATCGAAACTGGATAATGGTATTTAAACTGAGGGAACGAGGAAACATGGTTTTATATAAGTTAAATATTTCCAACTACTTTCAACAGAGAAACAAATATATATTGCTCCCAATGTCTCGGAACAAGAAATGTAGCTGCCCTTTACATGTTACTTTCTAATAAACAAGAGAAACCAACCTTTATCAAAAATGATCTAGTGCTTATACAGGTATATATAATTTATCAAAGCAAAGGAAAACAATTTATCCAAGGTCATATTAAGGAACCATTTATTTCATTAAACAACTATTACAAAGAAACGTTATTATTTACAGAACAAAATTTATATGTATTCGCATTATAATAAATATTGCTTTACGAACTTTTATAAATATAAAGTAACTTACGTGATCATATTTTAAAAGTAAACATTAAATTTTACTTGGAATAGCAGACCTTCATAAGATGTTAAAACATGCAGGAGTAACTTACATTACATTAAAATTAGAAGAGTAAAGTCACCGTCAATATCGTTCCTATCTTCTTTCCCGCAAGTGTTTTCGCCGGGAGACTACATCCCTCAGTCTTAGTACTTGCTGAGGCCATCTATGCCTACAGAGCTAATCAAATAAATAAACACTACATAGACAGGAACTAACGGGCGGTACTCTTTCTACCTTCAGCTGGCATCTACATGTTAGTAGTAACAATGTAAAAAAACTCACATGTACATGTTTAGGATAGTTATACCTATTAAAACTCCAATTAACTGCGTGAGTTATTAGCTAATATCATAGACCTCATAATAGATTGACCCCAATTCTGGCTGCGCTAAAACTAATGGATTTTTGTTCAGAGCAC
>JAGDQP010057709.1:0-12692 GCA_022664845.1 Lepisma saccharinum
TCTCCACATCTGCTGAGTACAAGCAGAACTGTGGTACGTACAAAGAAGGAGGTCGATATACAGGAACAAATTGTTCTTGCTCTCTCTCTCTCTCTCTCTCTCTCTCTCTCCCAGCATTCGTGAGGAGTTCCAATCAGCATCTTTGCAATTGATGGCCAAAAGGAAATCTGTATTTGTCAAAGTGAGAGGGGAAAAATGTTTGGAGATCCTGAATGGAGTTTTCCAGGATTTTACTGTACTACCATGCATATGACAGAATGCTATCTTCAGTACAGGCCTTAGCCGATGCCTTCTCAAATCCTTCCTCTCCTTCTTGTTATTGTAAAGTATTCAGCGTTAAATTGAATCTGAATAATTTGGAATTTGTTAAATGGATAAATACATTCATAAATTATTAATTCCTAGAAACTTAAATGGTGCTGCGGTATAATAATAATAATTAAAAGAAATTAATTTTTAACTGGTCACTCTAGAAGTCAAAAGTTAATAGAAGAAATGTATTGGCTTAATCACAGCGCCAATCCATGGTAAGATGCCGAGTAGCGATAGAGAGAAAAGATGCTGGACAGGTTGTTGTTGATTTTTTTTTAACATCGCAATTAATAGGGTCTACTATTGTTTATCACAATTTAGGTTTTTCTAATATTCAGCCCTTCTGGATCGGCCCTGCGAAGTTTAACCAAACATAAGAAAACAGGATTTTATTTTCGAAAAACATAACGCTGTGCACTGATGACGTCAAAATTCCTCGTTAGGTGAAACGGAATTGGCTAAACGGGAAGACAAGAGATGGTCAAATCTGGATAGAAGATTATCCGGATATAGGATGGATAACTACTCATCGGTAAACTTTGGTAAACTTTATTTTTATATGAGCCAGTCTAGTAACTTTGGACATCGGCCCTTCACGATTAGCCTTTAGCTGTTAAAATCCACACCCATGCCCCTTCCGGGACTCGAACCCGGGACCTTCGAGCCGATGGCATACCACCGCAGACTGCTCGGCCACAGGGTCGGCATCGGATAACGGATATTAGTCCAGCCATTAGAGACATAAAAAAGGGTATTATGGTGCAAAAGGTTGAGGAGTTTTGAAATTTGGCAGAAGTGTACACTTGGGGGCCCTAACTATAAGGCTAATTTTTTTACTTTGAGGAACCGCCGCTCGCGCCGCCATCTTGAAATATGGCGGCTAAAAGGCAGTTTTTTAGCATAGATCCTGTAGGTTTTAGAGATCTTTAAATTGAAAATTGGAGTGGATTTGCAATGTACATTTTCTACAAAGTTACTTATATAAAAATTTTGAAAATGTCGCCATTCTGAATAAAAAAATTGCGGAAAAACATCTATATATATGTAAAGTATGCCCTTTCCAAACCACTAAAGCTAGACAAATGATATGCTGATGTATCATCAAGAGTAGATTACGGGAAAATTGCAAAATTTGGAGAAAATCGTCATCTTCAATCCAAAATGGCGGATAAATCATATAGACCCGACATATATAAAAAGAACACCTAGGTCGAATCGCTTAAGCTAAATAAACGAAATTTGGTATAAATGTGTACCATCAAGTGTAGGATGCGAGAAAATTACGAAATTAAAAATCGCCATCTTGAATCCAATACAGCCGAATAAAATATATGTGCATATCTTAGATATGTATGTTTCTCGGCCATGCTGGATCCAATATGTCGAATATTTTCACATTTCAAAATTTTATTGTAAACTAACTTGATGACAAACTTCATTTCTCTGGCTCCAGAGGTTCGGCCTGGGCATATTTCGACATATATACGTTTGTTGGCCATATTGGATTCAAGGTAGCGACTTTTTTTTATAAAATTTCGTAGTTTTCTCGCAACCTACTCTTGATGGTACACATTTACGTCAAATTTCGTTTATTTAGCTCCAGCGGTTCGGCCTGGGTATTCTTCTGTTCTTTATATATATATATATATAATTTGTCCGCCATATTGGATTGAAGATGACGATTTTCTCCAAATTTTGTAATTTTTCCGTAATCTACTCTTGATAATACATCACCATATCAAATTTCGTTTGTCTAGCTTCAGTGGTTTGGAATTGCACTGGGCATACTTTACATATATAGTTGCTTTCCCGCAATTTTTGATTCAAAATGGCGGCACGAACGGCTGTCCCCTAATCCAAGTTTACAAATTTAGCATTATTGTTAGGGCTCTGAAGTGTACAATTGTGCCAAATTTTAAAACTTCTCAACCGTTTGCACCCAAAAAGTACCTAATGACTGGACTATATGGGGACGTCATGTAATATCCGGGCAGATAGAGGATAATTTTCGGATGTCGGCTAATATCCGGATAACGGGTAATATTTGGATGATGGATACAATCCGGATGGTTAAATAGACACCGGATAATTTGTCATCTGGTTGTCCGGAAATTTTGGCTATCCCAAGAAGACAGCATACAGGCATACTGTAGGATTTGGCTCGATTTGGCTCGTTTTAGCTCGACTTGACTCGAAACTCGAGTGAATTTCGAGTCGAGTTGGACAATATTTGTCGAGTCGAGTTGCCGAGTCGAGTTGAAAGATTTCTCTTACGAGTCGAGTCGAGTTTAGCGAAAACTCGACTCGAACTCGCTCGAATCCATCCCTATCAATCACTGCTGATTCGCCTCCGTGTGAAGATTTTAATTGAGGAATCTTTCGGGAATTCCAGGTCAGAGGAATATCCGATATGCAAGAGACATCGGTCGCTGCGGCGACAGATCAGCAGCAGATCACCGCTGGCACTCAACATACAACTGGAGGACCCGACTTCGATTCCCGGTCGCTCTATTGGCCTCTATTTTCTTTCTGCATTTTTACTAGCTAGTAGTTAGATTTACAAAATCTGTTGAAACAGGACGTGAGTACTCAACTCATAGCGTGCCTAATACACCTACATAGACAGGGGTTTTCCTGTATCACACCAGGCAAATATTAGGATGGTACCTTTCAACTAGATCCTGACCGAGTCCTTGCCACATCCTATTCCCTATCCTATCAGGGACCAAGCCAAAGATATCTGAAGGTCATAAATAACAATTCACATTCAAGAAATGGCCACTTGCAAATGTTAACTTTCTCAGTGTTGCAATGTTGCATCGACCCGAGCAGTAAATAATACACATCATGAGGAGACTCGCTTGTGACGTGAATATTTGCAGATTCTTCAGTAGTACACTATGCTATTGTATTGGCCGTTGAAGCTCACTGAGCTTGACTACGACAAGATGCTTAATGTATCAATATATCGATTTTAAAGTGCTAGAGATTCTTATAAAAAATTATTTTTCAAGTGAAACTAATTTCAGGTCTTCAACTCTTTTCACTGTTTTACAATTTGAACCTAAAAATGGGGAAAGGTTGAGTTTTACTTTAGCACAGATGTGTTTTACTTTAGCAGCTGTTCTCTGACAAATGTGGTTTCACATGTAAACCATTTTTCATAGTCGAAATCCTAATTTACCGTATCTAATTTAACGAGCACTTTAATAGCCTGTCAAGATGATGCTCAATATATTTGCTTATTTTACAATTTTCACACGACATCGTATTAGAAATGCTGTGAAAGTGAGCCCTTTTATACGTGCACGTAAAGCAAGGCTGGTTAATAGATTGTTAGCATCTTAATGTGTAATCCCAGATAAAATTTAATAGTATCTTCCATATAGGAGGTAGAATTTGATGATTTGTCAATTTTTAATTTTTATATATTTTTATTTTTCTTAATATGAATTCCAGTGTCTTTTCTGAAATATAGAATCATATTATTTTTTTTTTTTTCAAATACCTTCATTCATCTTGATAAAATAAACTTCTCTTCGCAGGGAGTGACATGGCCAGCTATGCATTGCCTTTCCGGTCGATGGATTCCTGCCACAGAGCGTAGCAAGTTTATGGCGTCGTATCATGGTACGTAAAATTCAAATAATTTGTTCGTTTTAATGTGAAGACAGAGGTCAACTAATCAAGATATGGCAACAGCTATTTTGAAATGTGAGATTTGCGTGTAGAGTATGTATAAACAGTATAATCACTCGTCCCGGTTAATCGGAACGGTTGGTCACCTTCACCTACGATAGTTAATAAGTTAGTCTCTCATTCTATTCAACTAACTCCCTAATTATCATTTTTTTTTTAATTTTGCTATTAAATTTATTTTACTTATTGTGTTCTGCGCTTAGTTTTACTTTGTACGCTCTGGTGAGTGTGAACCTAAATTAAAATTAAAATTATAGAGTATCATATTTGCGCGGGAGTTAATGAAACTGTAGATTATTTACGTAATTTTTACTTTTTCACGTGCGTACCTGGCAACATTTCAAAACATTTATGGATCATGCTTTAGCAATTATTATCAAAAGGGGATATTTTCTTTCATTGTTTGTTTTTCTTATCTGTTTACTTCATTTGATATATTTTAAATAAATATTTTGGCGTTTGTCTTCTTTTCCTTCCGAAGAAACTAGTTAAGTATCGAAATCGATAATAATGTTGCTTCATGTACATTCATAGGAGTTTGTGGTAAGTTAACTATTGTTTTAATTTATTTTAAAATTATAAAGTTCCAAACCTCACATTTTAACCACAGACTTTTATCGAATTAATTTTGCCAAGAATCTGGTTCTCAACCATATTGATCTTTTCCACACAACAAACTTTATCATCTAATATGTATACCTGAATGGTCTCTTTTTATGGCAACCTACACAAGCTTGAACATGACTCACTACAGACCCAACTCTGTGTGTTGCTTCGTTTCATCGATGAAGTCTTTAACTCGTTTGCCATATGGTAAAACCCTCCAACTCACATTTCTTTCGTTTCATGTTAACAATTTGATTGGACCAAATCCAACAATAAATCCATATCGTTTTCGGTGATATTAACCTATTGAACAATTTATTACCACTTTTCTTCCAGGTTCAGTTAACTAAACACAAGTAATCAGTGTACGTGAAGAGGAAACGATACATGATCTCATCTTTCATACAACTAATGGTCACAAATAATTACACAATTTATTACTACACAGTTTATTGTAATACATTGTAACGATTTAGTAGATGTAGTTGTGTGCATCATCCGGTAAATGAGGATGGGGTAAAACAGGAGGAAATTACCGTTTCTTAAAATGGACAACAATTTTGAAGATATCTACAATCGGTGATAGCACTTTGTAGACGATGGAGCAAGTAGAAAATGTTACCAGTGCAATGGTTTCTTATATATGCTTTTCGGTGCCTTTGGTGACTCGTATTTCTTGTAAGACGTTGTGACAGCCGTGATACGGGAACTTGGTGTTTAGAGTTATTATCTTCTTCGAGCCTAACCCGTTAGTTACGTTTGGTTTAGGTTCTATAATGACTATTTGATATGTAATTGAATTCACACCACTGGCTGCGTCTTATGGGACCAAGTAACTGAAACAGAACTTTGTTTATTGCTTTTATAAATGTAGGTAATCTTTCTGTAATAATGAGATACGTAGGCATACTGCCCCAATATATGTTATTATAACAGAGGTTTGCTTCTCGATACTAATAACGGTTTCCGGCTTTATTTAACTAATTCAGTAACATGGCTTTGTGGTAATCAGTGTTTTGGCAAATATATATTTGATTTATTTTCTTCTTAAAGTCTTATTTTCTTCTTATTAATGGCTTGGCGCACATATCATAAGTAGTCGAAATCGCACGTATTATAAGTAATTAAATCACAGGTTATGTCTGAGTTCTTCTTATAAAAATATTTGGCGTAAACATACTGTCTGTTTGCTATAAACTGATATTTGAAACCTATATTATTTGAGCGGTAAATGACTGAGGAAGTTGATCTCTCCAATAGATTCTTCTTTCCTAGTAAATTTTAATTTCGAATGATTTGATTTAATTGATTGAATAAAAATTCTTAACTACTCATTTTGTTTCTATAGAATTAAGGAATCATCGACATACATGTAATACTTAAACTGATTGAGTGTTTGATGCTTCAAAATATTTGTGTTAAAGCGATTCATTTCAATATCCGATAATACAGATAACACAGTGGATTTTGTGTTTTAGTTTGAAGATAAGAACTGTTTTTTTTTTTTAAGTTAGAAATGGCTAACTCGCTGTCCCCGATATTATCAGATATTGCTATGAATCACTTCGCAACAAACACAATGAAGCAACAAACACTCAAACATCTTTGGTATGATAAGCCTGTTGATGCTTTAATTCTGTACAAACAAGGTAGACAGTTAGATATTTTATTCAATCAATCAAATCAAAGTCATATCAAATTAATATTTACTAGGTAAGTAGGATATAATGGGAAGGTTAATTTCCTCGTTCTAACCATGAATGTGATAGCCGTTATATAAACCAAACCAAACATATCCTTCCCGTTACGCTCAAAGATCACATGACCAGAGCTAAAGTTGTCTAAAGAACATAAATAAATTCCAATTCCAATTCAGGTAACATATTCATAGGATCTACCGTACACAACTCCAAATACCTAAATATCGATCAGTGATGTCACAACATCTTAAGAATACACAACATGACATCAAAAATGCACCTATATTGCATAAGTTAGAATCATACTTTGAACGAATAGTCTTAAGAAAGTATATATAGTATACAAAAGTATACACATAAATGTAAGCTGATCATAGATACAAATTGAGCGCTAATTATGAATAGATGAATGTAATAAAACAATCAGCACATTCTTTATTACTGACTATTACCTTATGCAAATGTTGCTAATTGTTCAATCCTTTGTAATATACATTGATACATTTTGTTACGCATACCGATGAACGACTCCACTGGCAACATTTTCTACTTCCTCCGCTATTTACGAACTATTACCACTAATTATCCAATTTTTGTTAATTTTAAGGAGCTGCAATTCTCTTTTGTTTTCTTCAATCCTCACCTTTCTCTGTACTAGGGATGGTGTAGAAACGAGACGAGACGGGACTGACAGAATTTTTTAAGACAGTCTTGGTCTTTGTCTCGTCTCGGCCTGAAAATTCTGGTCTTGGTCTTGGTCTCGTCTCGGCCTGAAAATTCTGGTCTTGGTCTTGGTCTAGCCTCGACCTGAAAATTCCTGTCTTGGTTTTGGTCTCGACATATTAGTCTTAGTCTTGTCTCGGTCTCATCTCGAGTGTCTCTAAAAACGATAAACTTTAAAAAGTTACCGTCTAATAACTCATTTGAAATGGGTACACAAGTTTTCCGATTTCGGTACAAGAATAATAATATTAATATGATATTAACATAGTTTGCTGCCTTATTAGTGTGGGTTTTAGATCAGAAATAATATTCTGAAATAGGAAAAACTATTACGATTTTAAAGTAAATCGTAATCCGATAAATTTAAAAAGAGATTGATATTTAGGCAATGGGTTTACATTGGCAATCTTACATTTTTTCTTATACGATCGCCTTTTACGCTTTTAGTTTTGAAAAAGGTTATAGATAGGACAGAAACGTCAACATGTAGTACTTAATTTTGAACACTGGTACTGCACACTGATTCCATGAAGGTTGAATTTTCTTACATAAAAAAATACATTTTTTACGTAAGTAAACTTTTTGCTACACAATCTTTTGCTCATAATACTTAGTTATAAGCTATAGCTATATAATTTATAGCTAGGAATAGTACGCAAAGATGCTGTGAACATGGGTGCCCGCAGAATCTTTTTCAGGGAGGGGCAAAAGTTCAAAGTTGAGGTTCAAACCTGAACAAAATCATGCGTAAACAAAGTGTTTTTTAATCACAATTTCCATCTTAGAACCTATTATGTCGATGTATGAGTCACCATTTTATTTTTCGTAATCGTAATTTATTATGCTTATTCCATACTGTGCTCTCATGCATTCTTTTGGTACTAACGTTTTGAAACTAAACTTAGCTCGGAAGTTAGTATTTCTTAATTATTGCTTCTTTTCTAGCTGTAACTGGTTTCATACATCATCATCTTCGCAAATTCATGAAATCGTTCCCAGTTTAAGTTAGATTTAAATTGTGGAACGGTGATTCCTCATTTTTGTTTTAAATATCTGATTTTAGTAGATTTCAAACCTCAGAATGTTCTTGCAACTCACTTCTGAAATTTAAATGTGAGAACTATATAAACTGCGTTTCAACTGGTCCTATATTTCCTGTCTTTGCAATGTCAACAATTAAATATTTAAAAATATTTTTAGAAAAGCTGGTTATTTCCTCTGTCAGATTGCTATCCTAAACTACAAATAGGGATTCTGCCAGACCCCCTAAATTCTTGAGCTCACCCCTTCAAACTTCAAACCTTTGACACCTAAAAATTGATATAAAACTTACAAAACTGCACTTACCTTAACTTTGACTTTACACTTTCCCAAACTGAAAATACTGACAGAATTTGCTAAGAAAACCACTAACTTGGCAAGGAGGAAATCAGAGGCCCAATGTTACCGGACAAATAACAGAAACTTAAACAACATTTTCACGAAAAACAAATATAAATGCAAACCACACTAATTAATTTTCTTACATAAAATGATTATATGCAAAATTTATAATCAGCTTCAAAATCCATGTAGGGGCAAATGCCCTCCTTGCCCACGGCTTCGGGCGCCCATGTTTGTGAAGCAAGGATTTACTTATTTTTGCAAACTTGGTGGCATCAGTGTAGAGTGCAATAACTATTAATATAATATTAACATTTCGAACTTGTTAAGGCCTTTTTTTCGTCACAAATACAAAGTAAGAACAGAAGAAAGAACTAACAGGAAAGAGAAGAAAATGTATGGCGCTAAATATTACATGAATCCTGTAACCTTTTGTTTTTACTTTCTATGTTTTGAAAAAGACCTTAACAAGAACAAGGTCGAAACGTTAATATCGTAGTAACAGTATTTAAGTTTTTTACTAACTCCACAGGTGTTAAAGAACGTAAGTAAACATGTGTTTATGTAGTTTATCTTGGAAGTAGATTATATACTACTTATTTATATAAGCAGAATAATGCACTAACACTTTAAGGACACAAAGTTGAAAATAAACCGTAACTGAGGATGATAATGATGTTGATTAGCGTTCTGCACGGAGGCAGATTTATGACGCAAGGTGAACCGATGGTGGTTTTCCGTTGCTTTCCATTGTATGGAGATTATGTCCTTAGTTACGGGACCTATAATTTAAAGTGAATTCCAAATCACTACGTTCAGTGTGTCCACAGTGGGAATCGAACCTGGAACTCCTTAATTACAAGGCGATGACCGAAATTACTCATCCACCGTGGAAAAAGAAAAGTCAAATAACACAGCACTATGTTGTTGATGAGATAACAGAGTATTATTGCATTACATAGATCAGTGTTCGATTTGTAGCGGGTAGGGTTGGTATTTCTCACTCTTTTCGTCTTTCTGCAAAAATCTTCCATGACACTGCTTTCCGAAATATCCCTCAGCCTGAAATATAAAGTGTGCCTGAGAAATTCTTTCTACTTTCTTGCGAATCGAACACTAGTACGATAATTCACGAGATGTTAGTTTTGCAAAATCAGTTTATAGAGCCTTTCTGCAATATGTTCTTGTATCTGTTATAGGTTCAGCAATAGGAACTGCCTTAACATATCCTGTTTGTGGCCTTATAATTGCAAGCTTGGGATGGGAAGCTGTATTTTACATTACTGGATGTTTAAACCTTGTGTGGTGTGCATTTTGGTGGCTCCTGGTATTTGACTCCCCGGAGCAACATCCTCGTATTTCTGCGAAGGAGAGGAAGTATCTGGAACGATCGTCTCTTGGAACAACTGATAAAAGTAAGGTTAGAAAATTCTTTCTGATGATTGTAATGTAGTGGTAATGGCCACCTCAGTAACTATGTCTCAGAAGTATTAGATTTGCCAACAACACTGACTGATGAGTTTATCTTTTTTCCTCAATTCAACTGGTAGAAGAGTGAGGTAGCAACTTCACATTGCATTGCGTCATTTTGTTTTTCTTTATTCATTACTTACATTCTTACAATCAGTAATTTTACAGGCAATGCACAGAATGTAGATGTGGCTTTCCTTGTTGTAAACCTACAGCTTCAAACATTTAGGTAAGAACAACTACTAGGTAGCCATATCGCCACGACGTGTGCGCGTTATTTTTCCTTTCGATTTTCATATGAGCGAGACTTTTAGTTTTCTTATTATGGAAACTGGTTGCTTGTACCAAAACATCTGTTATGCGACGTTCTCAATAAATTCTTATTTTTGAATGCTTTGTTTCTTTGTTTAGTTATTTGAACATAAATGATTCACTTTGCAAATACTACAAGCAAGAATAGGGGCATGGTATGCTTTGTGGGTTGAGAAGGACATGTTGGTACTGACATTCATCTTGGGTTGTGTATAGATCTGATGATCGTGTTGCACAGCCTACGATAAACTTCAGCTCCTGAAAGGTTAAATGCACAGAAGAAAATAGCGTAATGTACGTAACTTTACGTAACGTAAGGAGACATTATCCAGTTCCTCGTTTTGGACTTTAAACCATTAGTTCACTCGGAAGAGGAGGGAGAGGGGGTTGTAGAGTATAATACCGTATGTTAACATTGCTGAAAGAGCCTGAAGTAAATTGTCTTTAATGCATATAAGTTGGGTAATTTTTAAAACACTTCTAAATAGCGTAATGAACTTGATAATGAACTTGTAAACTGCATGCTTTTTTAAGTTCGTTTGGAAATTGTGACGTCAAAAGAGATAACTTGTATGAACTAACTAGCTGGTTTTGTTATGTTGACTGCACTTTTTAAAATTGTCTCTGGTATTTTTAGCAAAATGTTGTGACTGTTTGTTTTTGTTTTTCCGAGTGATATTTACTACTTTATCTGCTGTTACTGGGTATAACAACATTCTATTGTATTATCAACTTTGAAAGTGGTTGCAAAAATATTAAACCACCACTTGTTTTACGGGTTATTCCAAGAGAGCAGAGAACCCAATCTTAATAAAGTTTAAGAGAAACTGTAGAACCGTATTCGACATCACACATCGGTTCTTTGCAACTTAGATAAACAAAACGTAGAGAAATTAACTTCAGATTGTTAAGCATATACGTGAACTTCATGATACAAGATCTCAACGCAGAAGACCACCTATACTTCTACTCTTCATTCCTAATATCTCCTTAGTTTCTTCATATTTTAAATTAAATTCATTATTCAATATATTGAAACACTTTTATTCCACCTCATATAATATCATTAAATTAAATAATTAATCACCATATATTAAATTCATCTCTTGTAATTAAATATATCTTCGTAGCTTATAAATTATTATATCAGTTTTCCCACATCAAAATATCAAACTATTCTCACCCAAACCAACCTAATAGAGGACAACTCCTGTTGACGCAAAATGCTTAACAAGGTGAAGTACTGGAAACAATAAGGGTTGACTTCACATCATGATATCTAAATCAACAACGAAAATTTTTAAATTGAACCTAACCTTAAACCAAACTAACTTATAATTAATCATTCTTTTGAATAAATAGAAAAGAATTTACTTAATAAAATTTTTGAGAAAAAAACTTAATTAGAGAAAATCAAGATTTTATTTTTAAATCATTAGCTTTTCTTTTACAAATTATAAAGTTAAGCCCATCAATATGTCTGATATATATTTGGCATTTTTAAAATATAAATTACATCTTTGGTATTTATCCTTTTATCTATAATTACAGTGAATGATATTCAAAATACACGTAGAGTAATTAAAATATTAATCTTTTTATCTCAAATATTTTTTCTTTCGATTTATCCAAAATTCTATGTAATTATTTCATTAGCAATTCTAATCAACACAAACTGACTTGGACATGGCAAATTAAAGTAAGAAATTTCGAGTTTCTTTCTTTCAGCACAAATGAAATTAACAAATTCCTAAAACTGGAAAACTTTCCATTCCTTCTTTTTAACGTGAATTAACATTTTACAGCATCTGTTCCGTGAGATAAAATTTCATCTTAAACATGATTTAATTATGATTCAGAAAATTAAAAAGAGTTAAAAGATGATATAAAATTTCTTAAACTTTTTATGCCAATATCGGAAACTTCGATAAGAAAGCATTATTTTTCGGCTTCTCTTAGTTAAATACTCATGAAGAAAGAAAAAAGATTTAGGATAAGAATGCTTAGAAAATAACTCATCATATTACGCTATCATTGAAGATGCCAAAATGTGAAACAGCTCGAAGGTAAGAAAGACGCCCTACTAAAATTTAATTTAAGCTCTCATTTTTAGTTTTTCAAAATAAAAGCAATAAAAACATTTCATTTGCAATAATAATGGTTGCTCCTTTAAAATTCACGTGAAGAGCTTGTTTGGGATGTCCGTCTCCATCACACAAAAGCCATAATAGTTAATTGCAAATTAGGAAGAAACTCCAGTGCTCATCTCGTCATGTCGGGCTTCTAGATAAGTCTCCATCCCGATACTAAGCCAATATTTCGGATAAACGATTGAACGTAAAACAAAGTAAAAAGTGCCCGACGCGAGTTCGACTTCACGCGTGTACGCACACAAACTATACTTTATTATCTAACTCAATTCATTTCAATGAAAATAGAATCAATAAAAAGAAATAGAAAAAAAATGTATGATGATGAATAAATAAA
>JAGDQP010057712.1:0-12691 GCA_022664845.1 Lepisma saccharinum
AACATCATGACTTTTAACATGCAGTTTTGCTAGTCTAAACATTTAAGAAAATGGCAGACTTATATTCACTAAATAAATTGGTTTCAATATCACATTTTAAGCATTTAGTTACTCATTTTTAATCCTAAATTTTAGAATACAGGAATTCATTTTTGAGAAAAGATGTTTCCAATTTCCTAAAGTCCACTTTAGGAGCTATACAACGGTTTTTGATTCACCTCTCTAGCTCTTCCGCTTTCCGAGATATTAAAGAACATGACTAAGGGAGGAAAAAGCGCCATCCGTCATGTTGGAAACATGGTCCCGGGAGAGATAAAGAACTTTTTTTTTTTTTTAAGTTTTGATATCCTAAGACATGTAGAAAGTCATGTGCGATAAATAAAAAAAAAAATCTAAAATGATGATGCAACAGCGTTGGATGATTTGATGTGGAATGACCATGCCAAATAGAAAATTTAATTGGATAAATAGTACGTCGTAATGATTAAGACACTTTTTAAAGCAGGGTTTCTCAACGTGGAAGTCGCGGGCTGTGTTCAAGAGGGTCGCGAGTGGAGATGAAAAATAAATTTAAATACAATTTTGCAGGTTTAAGTTAATAAATTTTCAAAGTTTTTTTTTATTTTGCTTGTTTCTTTTTTAATTTAACGTTAAGGTCTTTAGGCAACTTTGGCTCAGGCCGGATGGATGATGATGGGATGAATTGGTGGAATGAACGGGAGAACCCCGAGAAAACCCACGTCTATCACAAAGTTCACAGGGCATGAGCAAGGATCGATCCGACGACCCCACGCACCAGAGGTGAGCGCTCTACAAATTGAGCCACCGCGGCCCTTATTTTGCTTACTGTTTTCATAATTGCTAAAGATACGTGTAATGTAATATGTTGAACAGTTTTTGGATATGATTAGGAAATGTATTATCAAATACAGCAAATCAACCGTCACGTATTGAAATGAAAACCAAATATTACACATGAAAAAAAAATCGTGGGGCGCCGGTTAGAAGATATGATAAAAGGGGGCAGGTCGCCGGTTAGAAGGCATGGTAAAATTCGGTCGCAGGGTGAAAATGGTTGAGGAACGCTGTTTTAAAAGTAAACTTCATACAATCTTTTTCCTCCTCTATTGGTTTACACATGCACAGGGTGTACAAAAAGTCCTGTCAACAGGAGGGGAACAAAACGTGGCAGGTGAATGCGGGTTGCACACAAAAAGTGTCATCTTTGGAGATATTTTTCCGAGGAATTTCAATGTGCCGCACACCTAATATCGCCATGTCAGAGAAGCAAGGATCCTAAAAGGTGGGGAAAATGACGGAAACCCTCATTCAGTTTTACAACTTCACTAAAATGTTCTGACCTGAGTACATTGTCTTTGTTTTTAAGTTCAGCGCATGTTTAACTTTCCAAGTAGATAGATTTGTGATGTTTGCAATTTGTTAGCTTACAGTAAATCATCAGCTTATGACGTCAGCACGAAATCATAGTTTTGGGGGGATTTCTTGGCAACTGGCAATACTGTGAGCACCACAGAGCTCCATGTTTATACAATATAATTAAGAAAATAACGAATAATGGAGAACTAAAGTCTTGACGCCACATCCGGTTTGTTCTAGTCTAAACAAACTAAGTTTAATACGAGAAACGTAGAAAATCAGTTTTGGAACAAATGGCTGTTAATATTTGTCGAACTGGTGACGAGCGGAAACTGATTGAAAGAGTAGAAGAGTTGAGTCCAAACATGTACGTTTGCTTACTTATGACCGAGATTTGATGCACATACGAAGGAAATTGCAAGGAAAGACATATGAACAGTAAATATAGATAGGAAGTTGAGGTGAGTAGCTAATTTTTATTCCGGTAATTTATGTTTTTATGAAACGCATACAAAGGTACTACTATTAACTTACGAAATCTTTATGCTTGCCTTGTATACTTTACCTACAAAATCATTTTGCGCAGCTGTAAATAGGGTACAAGGGATTCGTTTTAACACTCGTATTTATCTTCTTGAGTGTGTGTCTTTAACTATAACTGAATTAGCAACTTCAGTTTAAGCTTCTTAGATATAATTATCACCTTTTTTAAAAAAATAAAAACTCGCCAATCAACGATGAATTATCCTCATGATCATATCAACGTCATTAACATTACGTTCAATGGTATTGCGAGAAATTTGTTTACTTACGTAATTGGCTCCTTCCACTTCCTTTTCTAGTTTCAGTTCTTTGGAAACAGAAAAAAGCAACACGTGTCTCTTTCATTGTAATGATGATAGATAATCTGGCACAATGCACAAAACCATAACGAGCTGTTGAATATCGAACACTAGAAGCCTACTGTTAAACACTCGTTTGTTTAGATTGTAACATTGCGGGTTACCCTGGTGACCTTCCGGATTTGACGTAAGACTTTAGTCCCCCCATGTGATGAAAAATATATTCATTGCGGTGCAGTGTTGCCAAATAAGTAGTTGTGTAACGACCTCAGAGTGGCCTAGAGGTTAGCGCGCCCTCTTTCTGTGCGCGTGGTCACGAGTTCAAGTCCAGCCGAGGTCTATTGAACGAAGTGGTTCAGAGCCCACTTTACCAAAAACTCTAGGTCCCGTCCTTAGAAACTCAACAGCTCCTTTAGGACCTTAATAACAATTCACTCACGTGTGGAACTATAATAGGTTTTAGTACTTTCGAAATAAAACTGGAAATGTTATTTTTTCCGTCGTTACGTAGACATCCATTGAACAATACATCACATGCAACTCTTTGCTGTTTACAGTGTTGCCAGTTGCCAAGAAATTGTCTCGACACTGCAATTCCGCGGTGACGTCATAAAAGGTTGATTTATTGTTACTCCACATATTAAAAGTATATTTTAGAGAGGCTGTAAGGCAAAATGAGGGTTTCAGCCATTTTTTATACACACCTTTCGGGATTCCTCCCTCTCCGCTCTGCCACATTAGATGTATGACATATTGCAATTCCTGGGCCATGTTTCGTTCCCTCCCTACCACAGTTCAAAGCTGACGAGACAGGATGTTTCGGACATCCTGTATTTGGGATGAGAAAATCCATCAAAATTACATAAATTGTTCAATCGGGTACGAGCTGAAATAACTGGGAATTCTCGTTCCTCAAGTCATTCCAGACTAATGCCCGGATGGTTCCTTTGAAACCAGGCCCTAGCCGATTTCCTTCCATATCATCTCCCCGTCCCTATCCCGTGCTGAGCCATAGTTGCCTCAAGGTCATGCGTGAAATTCAAATTCTAGAAAAGTTCTCCGAATGTCTGCTGTAAAGACATACTTCTTGTAAGGAACTGAAGTTTCGGGTAGGTACCTTGACTTCTCTACTGATTTTAGCAACATGATGCTGTCGAAAACAGGTCATAAGGTTGGCACTACTGTCCTAGGTGGAAGGGAAGGCATAGAGAGAAGAAAATCAAAGCATTCATTATTCGTCACGGCTCGGTAACAATTCTACAAGAACATCTATTGGCCCCATAGGAAAAAAGTAAAAACAGTGAAGAAGCATCTTACGGTCGTTTGAAAGCCTTGTTGTGCTACCATTTCTTTCGGAACAACACAACAATCGATGCCAATTGCAGCAGTCGGTCGTTTACAATGAGAGAAGCGTAGATCCACTACTTCTTCCTTCAAAGGAGAAGGCTACCTGCCATACCAATCTCACCACAAGCGTGCCCACGCCGTCTGATAGCCGGAAAATTTTGATTTCACGGTGCAGCTATCAAACCGTGAAAAAGGTCCCACTCCTGCCTCTGTGCACAATGGGATGCCCAGACACTTGATGTAATTCCCAGGCGATTTCATAAAACATCTGCAGCAGTGATATAACACACAAACTGCTGCTAGGTTATATTTCAATTTTAACTGCTCTCCTCTATGGGGTGGCTCCATGAATTCTTTTCTTCTATAGATTAAATATTTATAGGCTAAGTTATTCTACTCCTTGCATGTTAATTTATTGACTCGTTTTAGTAATTTCCACAACAAATCTATTCTTGCTCTCGATCCTAAACGATGGCTAAAAGGAAATTACATCAAAGACAAAATGCAAATAAACCGATAATTAAGAGGTCAAGTCAAAGACTGCGTCAATCCAACTTCAAAATTGAGATATGTACACTATTTGAAAGTGTTAGAAAATCTACAACCATGTATTCCTTCACCACAATTGTGATCATCAAACTTTAACTCCTGTACAGTCTGTTCGCTTCTTGGTATATTTTCTCCGGTTACCACTTGTGAGTGGGTGTCTTCTTTTCATTCTGATCGGAATTCTCAATTCAATTTCTTCAAAATCTCTGTTCCACAGATGCTCAACCTCATGCGAGTGAAAACAAGATGTAGGATTGGGGCGACAACGGTGTATCTAGAAATTGTTGATGGTATCCACGGTATTGAGCTGTCTATAGCTGGTATGTGTACAGTATGTGCGTAAAACATATATCATTACGCCAAAGATTACACTAATTTTATAGATGAATCCGAATTTCGAAGGCGTCCAGACCCCCGCCCCTTTCCCTCTGCATACACACCACCTGGAGAGAAAAGTCCGACTAAAATGAACACTGATGCCCTATTCGTTTTTTAAAATAAAAAAGTACCATACCGGTACTTTTTCGCGATTTGCTGTTCCTTAATCAAAACTAGGTATTTGTGGTTTTGTTCGGTAGCTCAGTTGGTAGAGCGCTCACCTCTGGTGCTAGGGGTCGTCGGATCGATCCCTGCTCATGCCATGTGGTCTTTGTGGTGGACAAACGTCGTGTGCGTGTTTTCTCTGAGTGCTCCCGTTACCTCCCATATTTTTCATTCCACCAATTCATCCCATCATCATGCATACGGCCTAAGCCATAGTTGCCTAAAGGCATTAAAATAAATTCAAATTAAATTGTGATTTTGTTGGGTTTTTTTTATAACTAACTTAAATTATGTAGCAGAGTCTATATCTGAATGAATGAAAAATAAATTTTAACAAAACCGAAACTTTTGAAATCACGTTTTAAGTTCTGTCTTTAATTTTCTTTATAAAACTAAGAACTTGATTTTGTGCCTATCACTAATTTGAACCTAAAAAGAGATTAACTGAGATCGTAAGTTAAATCTAAAACCCAGAAAATACGTACGCTCTGAATGGTCTCAAACTTATAGACCAAGGGCCACCGTAGACCCTAGCGCCCCCCTCTCTAGGGAATTTTGTACACATACAGTATTATATATTATTAAACTTGTAATAGACGGTGGTGCTATGCTGTTCAGTTATATCTTACCAGTATGCCACTTTAATCAGCAACACCCTGGCGAATATGAAAGCTGCTAACTCCAATGGAGACGTGTCAGGCTTCTGTGAGCAAATGCTCGGCTAATATCTAAGATTTAATGTCACGTGCTTAGCATTGAACTAAAGTTGCTGTTACCGCCCATAAAATTCATTTTATCTTTATCTTTTTGAACTAAAGTCTTATGCTTAGTTCATAGATTCTTAACTTATTAGGCTCAATGGTTCTCTCTTTTAAATAAAATGCAGAATTTAAACTGGCAAACATATTTTTTATTGTTCACCAAGGGTGTAGCTTAATTCACAAGCTTTATATGTCACGCCCGTTCTTATATAGGTTTATTATATATTTAATTGTTACTAGTATTACACTTTCGAACCTAGTTCGGTGCAGAATGTAGCATAAAGTAATATACTGAAAGGATCAAAACTAGATTTTTCCAATAATAACCGCCATATTTAAATATGGCGGAATTATATAAGCACGAAATTGACTTGAATTACTTACAACCAATCGTTATCTTCAATTAGACGCAAGAACGAAGTTTCTATCTCAATTCTCAGAGGAGATATTATGGTTTAAGTATAAGCTGGCGTTTTCGCGTTGGGGACTGTATTTCTCTCTGGACATGTAGTTTAATAATGTGTGTACACAATTCTGGGGGGGGGGGGGCTTTCACCTATTCTGACCCATGGTCTATATGCATTACGAAGCACCGACATTGCTGCCACTGAACCGGTTTGTTTATTCATACATTTAAGCATATTTTGAATTTACTATTTTTGAAGCGTTAACACTGCCTTTCTACAAATGAGGGGGCTGAAGAAAATAGCATGAACAGTTTGTGGCTGGAAGGCAGACTAGAATAAGGAAGCAGCAGACACGAGAGTTAACCAGTATACGAAGCTACTGGACTCCTGATAAAATCACGACATGCCAAGGTCGTTTGGCACGGCTTTATGCAAATACTACGAAGTCAGCTCAGAATTCAGTTTTGATAAATATATGTGAACAATTTGAACAATAGGTCTACACACACACATATTCAATTACAAGAAAGTAAATATTCACATACGGTACATATCTGATCAGGTATCTTTCAACATCTGCTTATCATACACAGGAAAAGCGTGAACAATAAACAGTGTTCGATCTGTTCAAATTTCCAGTGAGGGGGAAGAAATATTAAGATAAGTATTGGGGATCGTCAGTATTCCAGGCTAGAGGTATTTATCTATAAACAGAGTCAGGGATGATTTCTGCAGAGGGGGGAAATTCCAACCATCCCCCGCTACAAATCGAACATTGCCAATAAACAGCTCGTACCTCTCCACTCACAAATAATAATTTGTCTAGAATACCAATGGCGCCAACTTACTTGTTCATACCTGGGCCTATTGTACATGAATTATAGCCTACTGGAACAGGAACAATATATAATGTTATGACTTGGCTGTTAGAAAATTTACAAAAGTAAATGTTGAAAAAAAAAAAAAGAAAAAAAAACTGAAATGACATTTTCAGACCACTTTAAATCTAACTCAAAATCCCCAATGCAATGCAGTGATTGTGTTGTTGTTGTTATTGTTTTTTTTTAAAAAGTTCATTACATCTATTTTCATATGTAAAAAAAAGAAGATGGGCAATCAAAGCACGAGGAAGAAAAGTGAAATATTAAATGTACCTCTCAAAAGTAAAATGAAGTCTTACACTGCTATCTTCATTGTTTGAATTTGAATTTTATGGTCTTTAGGCAAGGCTCAGGCCGGGATAGACGAGGAGAAAGGATGTTGGAAAGTGTCGGCCACGGCATATATTGGAGGTGCCATCCCGGCATTTGCCTGGTATGGTCGGCCTATGGGTTCGAACTTGCGAATGCTACGCCAACACTCCACCACTGAGCTATCTTCATGTTTCAGATTTCACGGTATAATGAATTGGAATGGTTCGGTGCTTACATGATGGAACGTGTTGTATGCAGTGTTTGAAAAATTAACAAATATGAAAAACATTAAAATAAACTAATGCGTTTTAATAAGTTTTTCATAATATTTGTCAACTTCCCAACATTGTATGAAACACCTTCCATCATTTAAGCACAAAACCATTCCAACTCATTTGAAGATAGCAACCGAGCCGCCGCAATTCAGTGGTAAAGCCGTAGGTCTTTATGGTAAAGCCGCATTCGAGAGGTCGTGAGTTCGATTCCAGCGGCCGACCATCCTAACCACTTTTCCTCAGTAAAGAGCTTTCAAAGAAAAAAATTCACTAGAATCCATGATGGGGATTTTGAGTTATAAAGATCTGAAGTTTACAAGTTTTTGTAAATTTTGTTCCTGGTTATAATTTCAAGACAATCTGAATTTTTTAAAAAAATGTTTGTATCTTATCTTAAAACAATGTGAAAACTGAATGTTGCGACTATAACAATGGACTTTCATACAGTTTTTCAAATGCAATAACTTTGGAACCGCTGATGCAATAAAACGTACAGATTTGAAACCAGCACAAACAGATTTCATCAAAATCGGAGGGTTAACTTTCAATAAAAATTTTGTTGAACTAATGTGGAATGACCCTCTAACATTGTAGTTTGATCAGATACCTTAAACTAATAAATACACCGATATTAGGTAAACATGCTCAATCTTACCGCAAACCAGTTTTTCATTTAACACGATTTGGAGGTTAATATTCAATTTGGACTTTCTAGAGTAATTAAAACAGAAAATGAAAACAGTTTAATCTACAAACCCACTCGAAAGGTCATTTGAGAAACAACCAATTCAAATCTTATCATGACCTCTCCACGCTGTTGAATAATAAACAATTCGTTGTGTAAGCCTTCCACCAGCCATAAGAATAGGCGATAACAGACGAGCGTTTGTTTCAAAGA
The DNA here is from genome assembly GCA_022664845.1 of Lepisma saccharinum. Classification (NCBI taxonomy): domain Eukaryota; kingdom Metazoa; phylum Arthropoda; class Insecta; order Zygentoma; family Lepismatidae; genus Lepisma; species Lepisma saccharinum. The sequence goes on from JAGDQP010057712.1 coordinate 8,193, forward strand.
TCAATTCTCTATCTCCTGCCTCCCCCTGCCCTGCCCTTTCCACTGAAAGGTCATTTCAACATCTATTATTTACAACAGAACTGAAATCACTAAAAGCAACTGACACATTAAAAGTAAATGTTTAGAAATCCACTGCAACTTGTGGATTAGGTCCTCAGCATGTTAACACAATATTCATCCGATGGAAGGCAACGGCAAACCACTAATGTTTCACCTTGCTCAGACATCAAGTACCCTATATATAAAGTAAATACATACTTTATGCATATAAGCAAAACAGTAGGGGTGTTCGGTATTGAAATTTTCACACAGACTTTCAGTATGCTTTGGATGCCGACAATTATCGATATACTGAAATACCGAAATATCGATATACCGAACGACATCAATATACTGAAATATCGAATAATATTGAAATACCGAACAATATCAAAATACCGAAAACAATTTCTGAGTGTTACCGAAAATCAATGATAATGAGTGATATGGAAGTACTCATCGACATATGTATTTACGTCCCACCCCGAAATTCCGGTTAATATGCAACAAAAAAGAAAAAAAAAAGTATAATTTTAGGCTCAATTATCTACTACATTCATTTTAAGATATGTGTCTGGAAGTACTGAATAGCACCGAACGATATCGAAATACCAAAAATGGAAAATAGATAGCAACAGAAAGCAACACATCAAATGTGACTGCGGGGAAAAGCTAAAATGAATCTGATGGGCGGTAACAGCAAACACTAGGTACTCTGCCAGAACAAGTGATCTGTAATGGCTGTATTGGTCTTGCGTTTTTGTTGTCATCTTCACAAACCGAAGATTACCGGGTCACATGTTCTGTAATTACATTTTAACAGTGCACACATTCTTTACCCTGTCTTTTAAACCTTGCATTTGAAATGAAGCATCGAAACAGAATAAAGAGACAAAGGGGAAGAGAGTGTAAATGTAAACCTTTTAACCTTGCGAGAGGAGTAACATTCAGGCTGTCTCGTCTCGTTTTCCATAGCCATTTCTCTGCTCGTCTCGTGGGCAACACTAATCATTGTGTATACTTACACGAGAGAAAGGCAATGAAATGTTGGCGATCTCAATATATATATATATATATATATATATATCACACACACACATACATGCATACATACAAAGATTGATAGAAAAGGCTGATGATGCATAGACTGGTAATAAACATTAAAGCAAAAGCAGCATACAGTAACGCATCGATTCATTTCGAAATGAAGAAAGAGCACGTCGTATCTTGATAAATTATTGTACTCTAATCAGGTATTGTATGGACCCTTCCTGATATTGAAAAGAACAGTTGCTATAGCTTCGCCGACTTCACGTGGAGTCAATTAACAAAGAATAACGCAGCAGCAATTTTGAGTCTGGGGTAGAAGCCAGCTGCGAAAATGCTTTTCAGCAACATTTTGATTTAATGGAAGAATTATTGAGTGTTCAATTTCAGTTTCTCTCATATAGTAAATTTTAGGCTTGTATTGTCTTCATTCTCAGCATTTAGATCTGCCTGCAGCAAGGCAAACCACATATATTTTGTTCTTTTCTTTTTTTCTTTTTTTAATAATAGACAATATTACTAGAGAATATTCTGCGCCTTTTACAATATGTTGTTTGAACCTGGCTATTTATTACCAACTGACCCAGCACACTTGGCCGGTGAAAAATAAAAATCTACCACTTTTGAAGAATCAGAATAGGCACATTCTGATGCAGCCATTTGAAGATGGTAAAACTTAAGAAAATTTGTATTATGTGTGTATGAATTTTAACCTAATAAATACAAACTTGTTTGCTTAATCAGTTATGTGCTTCAAAAAAAAGATGTGCAGGTGATACCACCTGGAATCTGTTGCTAGTGTCGTCGGCTATTATGTTAAAAGTGGAGAAGATTAGCTTCCCTCAACTTTGAGAATAGTTGGTATGATAAGCAAGATGTTACGATGTTAATAATACAGAATGTAGATTTCATGTATGGCAAAGGAAGCATTCCATCTTCTTACAGGGTTCTATTTAGCATTTAGTGTAAATATCCAAGAAGAAAGGGAAAGGAAGTTGTTGCCCCCTATCACGAAAAGCGGCAATATAGACGGATACGCCAGGCTTTGGGAAATTGTGTCCTAGCGCCCTAAGGCCACTGAATCTATCTTACTGATTATAAAGGGTCGCGGTGGCTCAGAGGTAGAGCGCTCACTCCTGGTGCATGGAGTCGGTTCGATCCCGGCTCGTGCAAAGTGGGTTTTGTTATGGATAAGTACCATGTGCGTGAGTTATCTCGAGATTGTCAAGTTTCCTTCTACTTTCTTCATCATCTATCTGGTCTGAGACAAAGTTGCCTAAAGACCATAAAATAAATTCAAGTTCAATGCTTATCTAACGCCTGATTGCAAAGACTGGGTTTAGGCTAAACTGGTGCATTCCAAATGAATGTTTAAGCCTACGCCTAAACTCCGTCTCTGCAATCGGCCCAAGAGTTCACAGAATTGTTTGACATCATATTTTGGCTCTCCAATCAACACTAGAATGATTGTACTTATACTACTGTACAGGGCTGTAACGGATCAAGTTTGGGACCGGGTCTATACTTGGGACCCGGTGACCCGATTTAGTTCTCGTCACCGGGAGGATAATGTAGAGCATTTATTTGTTTCCTTGCGTTTGAACAGTGTCTTTCAGGGGTGACCGGGACCGAAGGTGACCGGTTACCTACAGAGCACAAAAAATACGAAATTGGAGCTAATTAAACTTTCAGACCGCGTTAAGTTTTAGACGGATCATCCATGTCCAGGTCACCAAAACTGACCTGGTTTCAGCTCTACCATGCTGCTACTCTAAATATTAGTATTCATTTTTTCAGAATTTCAGAAGAATCCGGTATTTCAATATTCCGATATCGTTCAGTATTTTGATATTGTTCGGTATTAGAAAATATTGATATCGGCTTCGACCCGCTTTACATCTCTCCTCTCTGCAGTTCATTTTACTCTCTCTCTTTCCCCAGATAACAAGATAACATTCTAAGCTCATTTACCGGATCAGAAGTACTCTGTTGGTTGCAAACACTGGTCTCTGGTTGAAAGTTCCAAACTTTGTTGTGTTGGTTGCGATGAGATGGCGTTCATAAGCTCGCTCTGGGGCCGACACGAGTTCGTAAGGATGCAACACAAACCGTGAAGCAGCGGCCTGCTCTGGGATTCATCAACCTTCTCCTCTCCAGTGAGAGAGCGAGAGAAAAAGAGAAGAAAAAAATTCGCCGCGAAAGAGAGGATAGCCAGAAATCGAGGCTGTGATGTACAAGACTTCTGCTTCCTGCGATAAACAAGTGCCAAGTGGGGTTGTGTGGCTAGAGAATTAAAACATATCGCACCTTCAAGAAAATATAAACACCTGAAAAAGAATATAAATTTGCAGGAGACGGAAAGAAGTGACGTTTTACTTGAGAAGATATCCTATTTAAAATCCGTCAAATGGAAGGGTGACGCTTCTGCTATACTTGCTCCAGTCGTGGATAGACTTGTGACACTTTTCTCAAATGGGAATGGTTCTCTAAGTCTAATGCTTTTTAGCCAATTCTCCGTTTTGTATATTTTTTTTTTTTTTTTTTTTTTAATGTTCGATTTAGGTAAGTTACCAGAGAAAGGCAATGCCAAGAACACAATTTACCAGAGCGGCAGTATCTGTTTGGTACAACATTGGCTAACGCATTCAGTAAACCGCCACCCATTTCGCATACGCCCATTCTGATAGGTTCTCCCTGGTTTCCTTCAGTCTCACTATGTATATATACTGTAAGTCGCCGTGGCTCAGACGATAGCGTGTCTGACTACGAATCGGGCGGACGGGTTCAAATACTAGCCAGGACACTGAAGAATTTTCTCGCAGTGTCCCCATCCCATGCCTGGTCTGCGGTGCACTCAGCCTATCAAATTGAGTACCAGAATGTCCTTGGTATTCCTGGGCATAATGGGAGGGTAAAGGCGGTCGAGTGTGGGACTTATCTCTCCCCATCACTTTGTACCGTAGGTCGAGAATGGAGAACCAAAGTCTTGACGCCACATCCGGTTGATTACCATAGCAACGGCGGAGGCCAAGTCTAAACAAACGGTAAGTTTGAAAGCAGAAAGGTAGAAAATCTATGGCTGTTAATATAAGCTATATCAGTGACGAACGGATGGAAACTGACTGAAAGAGCAGAAAATGGTGAGTCCAAACATGTACGTTTGCTTACTTATGACCGAGATTTGATGCACATACGAAGGAAAGTGCAAGAAAAAACATATGAACAGTAAATATAATAAGTTGAGGTGAGTAACTAATTTTTATTCCGGTAATTTATGTTTTTATGAAACGCATACAAAGGTACTACTATTAACTTACGAAATCTTTATGCTTGCCTTGTATACTTTACCTACAAAATCATTTTGCGCAGCTGTAAATAGGGTACAAGGGATTCGTTTTAACACTCGTATTTAT
>JAGDQP010057713.1:0-10456 GCA_022664845.1 Lepisma saccharinum
GGAGACTGTATAATGAAGAACTCCACGGACTGTACGATTCACCAGGTGTTGTAAAAATAATGAAATCGAGACGACTAAGGTGGGCAGGGCTTGTAGCTCGGATGGGGGAAAAACGAAGATTATATTCTATCCTGGTTGGAAAACCCGATGGAAAGAGGCCATTGGGAAGACCGAGACGTCGTTGGGAGGACAATATTAGAAGAGATCTTCGAGAAGTAGGTGTTCGTGATGAAAACTGGCTTGATACTACCCAGGATAGAATCCAATGGTGAACGTTTGTTACTGCGGCCATGAACTTGCGAGTTCCATAAGCCATAGAGTTAGTTAGTTAGTTAGTTATTATTTCGCACAAAATCTTTTTTTGTTTCACAATGGCTTTATTTCAGGAAGGCACAAAGGGTTAAAGGAGTGGAGAGGGTTAAAGTTAACCAATTCTTCGTTATTTGCTTATAGTTCATTTTCCCCCTGAAATTTGAAATTTCTTTATAATTTCAACAAGTTGCACAATTCATATCGGAGAGGGTGCATTTCAACACTCTTATAAAGCGTTCAAATCATGCTTTTCGGAGAGTTCTAAGTACGTTTGCCTTTCAGTTAATTCTTTCACATTTTTTTTTCTGAGCGACACCCTATACCGGCAATTGTTGGTGTTTAAGACGATTGTTTATCCGCGCCACAAAGCCAGAGTCTTTGGGTTTTGTCTCAGCATATAACAATGTGGATGAATTATTTGTCTTTGAAAAAAAAAAAAAACACTTTATCCACATACATTAGTTTTAATGAAGAGCCGTTAGTGACGCCCACCAAAAACTGATAGAGGAGAACCGATATTATGTCGCCACTGTAGCTGAAATTTTGCTGTTGCTTGCAAGACAAAACATTTCTTTGAGAGGTTGTGATGAAGGTAAGTCTAGCAAGAACAGAAGGAATTTTTTTAGAACTGCTTGAGTTCACTGCTAAACCTCACAAACGAATCCCCCCCAAAAAAAACATTGCAGAAGAATTGAAAATACATTCATCACTCAATCCAGGACGAATTGCTCTCCGTAATGAGTAAAATGGTGTCTCAGATAATAGGTGAAGAAGTAAAAGCTTCGTGCTATTTTGCCCTTCTTGCTGATGAAACCAAAGACATGACTAAACAGGAGAAACTTTCAGTTGTCATTCGCTGTTTCTATAGTGGAACAATATATGAACGTTTCCTTGGATATTACCCATGCTCGTCACCATCAGTAGATTCACTTTTCATGAATATAAAGAAATTGCTGGCAGAATGTGGAATAGATATTAGAAAATGTATAGCACAAACATACGATGGCGTTTCAGTTATGAGTGATCACCTCTCTGGCGTACAAGCTCTTTTCAGAAAGGAAGTTCCTCAAGAAATTTACGTACACTGCTACAACCACACACTAAATTTAGTCATGGTAGATGTTTTTCGTAATGCTGAAGAAGTTCTTATGTTTTCTCAGTACTCCAGCAACAGTACATATTCATGTCACTTTCGACAGTTCATCCGTTGTTTGTGAAACTTCACAAGCAGAACAATTTGAACTTAATCTATTGTGATACAAGGTGGATTTGCCAAATTGCATCCTGTTTAGCAGTGTAAGCAACATTTCCTGTTATACTGCTTATATTACATGAGATTATAATTGAACAGTACTCAGAAAAAGCAAGCGAAGCAATAGATTTTGGAAAGAATAGATTTTAACTTTGTATTTTCCCTCCATCTCTTATGCTTTCTTCTGCGTGACTCAAAAGTACTTTCAAAAGTACCTGCAGAAAAACTATAACAATGCTGAATAAGTAGCCCATTTGCAGTAATAAGTTCGCTATATGTAATGTGCAATTAGCAAATAGTCCAAATGATGACGCACATATAGGTCAATTTCAGTCATTCCTTTTGTCACTTATACTAAATATTTTAAAGAGACTTTTAATACCAAGTAACTGTTATTTTAGATACAAGCATGTCGTGAATTATTTGTTATTAACTAACATTTGTTTTTATAATTATTTGATAGGCAAAGTCAGTAGCCATCGAAGTTTATTGTATGCTTCTCTATAAACTTAACGTCTGGTCCATGGCCGTTAGAACGCTAAATAGTGGTGACAATAAAGTAAGTGTCAAGCCACGTGTTTTTATTAAATAATTCGGTTTCGTGGGATTTCTCAAGTGACTGCTTCTCGCATGAGGAGTGGAACTTGCAGCGTGAATGAATTGCAGTGCGGGTATATTTTCATCAATTACCTTCCTCTCCCATTGTTGACTGCAGGCGACCGTTACTCGTGTCGAGGCACGGAACCTACACTCCTGAACGTTTCACAACCGGTGGGTAGCGGGCGACCGTATCTCCTTCGAGGTCCGGAACCAGTAGCTCACCTTCCCCGGTTTATAGCCTGTGGGCCGCGGGCGACCATATCTCTTCGGAGGTCTGGAACCAGTAGCTCATACTACCTCTCCACAACTTATGGACCGCGGGCGACCGATTCTCTTCGGAGGATCGGAACCAATAGCTCATACGCTTTGGTCCAGTCTTCGAGGGATAACCTCTCTGAGCGACCGTTTCTCTTCGCGAGGGACGGAACTTGGGAGCATGGTCTCTTATTCAGGTTGCCCCATTACTTCACCTTATCCCCAGAGTGTCTTGCTTGTCCGCTGCGGTGCGGAGGGTAACAGCTTGACAGGATTGTTAATTAAAGCCTATGAGATTCAGTGTTTCCAGTGCTTTGAGTTGAGACTTAGGACATTGTGATACTCAAGAATTCGTGGAAGACTGGATAGGACATAATTTCCAGCTGTTACAAAACGATTGTGATCTTTTGTTGACAATCTGTTGGAACATTTATGTATATGATCTTCCATCAAATGATGTTGCTTTTGAAGGTCTTATTGAAGAAGTGAAAAAAATTACAGAAGAAAACAACATTCCAAGAAACGTTAACAGTGAGCGTATCCGAATACTTCCAAATCATTTTTAGCAGTATAGAACAGAATTTCCAGCATGTGAAAGTAGTGCGGCAAAATGTGAAGAGGACATTAAAGTTAAGATCTATTTTTCAGTACTTAATCGCCTAACGTCTGAATTAGAGAAAAGGTTTCCCAAGAATATGGATACGCTGTTTAAGTCCACGATGTTAAGATTTCTTGAACTACAACAAGTTACAAGCATTCGGGGTTCATTATGCCTGTGATTTGCACAACTTGGAATCAGAAGTGAAACTTTTGCCAAAATTTATTGCACGCTACGAGTCAGAAAAACACATCAAGATAATAACACTTCAGGAGCTAGCTTCACTCATTGAAACCTACAAAATTGCTGTTGACGAATTTTATAAACTTTGTGCCATTGCAATGTGTATTCCTCCATCGACAGCTGTATTTGAAAGAACATTTTCAAGTTTACGTCAAATCAAGAATTATCTATGTAACCGAACTGATAGAGAGAGGTTAAACGCTTTGTCGGTTTTGTCAATTGAGAAAACACTAGGAAAAGCTTTAGATTTAAAACAAGTAGTTAACAGATTGGAAATTCCCCCCAAAAATGGAAGAATTTTCCTAATCTCACAATTAAAAAAAAAACACACGCTGATGATTTCTTCCTGTGATTATATTTCTTCTTCCAGTGCTGTGAGAAATCTTGACGAATTTTGTTCAACTTTTTGTATCTTCATACTTTCGTGTAGAAAGATTTAAGTAGGTTAAATATAAACACAAGGGTTACCTTGCATGGCATAATGAACGAAAACAAAATATAAAGTACAAATGCTATATTGCTTCCATTATATTTATATTTATCATTACATTTAAAAAATATGAAATTCTGTTCACTGATTTATATGTGGTTAAATATATTCCAAAACTAGGATCATAATAGTACACCTAACGAAGAAAATGTGGTTTAATTTAGTATATAACAAGCATAAAGTTAAAAAGGGTCAAAATCTGTCATCATTATTAGCCTTCCCCCATATGATGCAACACGTTGTTCGAGCCCACCCCCCACCTCTAGCGCCATCACTGTGTCTTGGTTTTCTCAATTCGAGTCATAAGATTATTGTTCTAATATATTTTGTACCTATCTTACAAATCATCATGTTATGCACCTTCAAAATAAGATTAGCAACATTTTAAGCACGAAAATTCAATGAGACTTACGTCCTTACGGGGTTATATCATTGCAAAATTAAGACAACCGTCGTTCAGACACAGATATGAAGCTTCACCAATGTTGCAAATTCAATATTTGACTACCCACACTTACTGCATTTTGAGATATAAAGCTTAACGCTTAGATTGATCTATTGGGTTGGCCTATAAGTCTTGGTGTTTTTTTTTTTAAGTGAAAATTTTGCGTGAAATATAAAATGTTTTGCCAATGCGTTTTATGTTATTCGATAGAGAATTATGTGCTCTACAAAATAGTGTGTTTAGTTTTTTTTATGCTGATATACTTTTTGTTATTTTCAGGTCATTAAAATGGAGTGCCAAGTCGACAAAAAAGAGCATTTTCGATACCTTCTGGTTTTAGCGTTTAATCGAGGTGCCAAAGCCACGAAAGCTGCTCGAGAGAATTGTGAATTTAATTGAATTTATTTTAAGGCCTTTAGGTAACTGTGGCCCAGGCTGTATGGATGATGATGGGATGAATTGGTGGAATGAAGAAAATGGGAGGAAACAGGAGCACCCCGAGAAACCGCACGCACACGGTGTTTGTCCACCACAAAGCCCACATGGCATGAGCAGGGATCCCGTTTGGTACTGTGAGAGCATTCCATTCTCTCTGCCAATTCTCTCGTCGTTTGGTGTGGATCTTCGTGAATCAGCTGATTCAGTCGCTCCTTATCGAACTGAACGGAGCGTCCGGTGCGATGCATGTCTTTGAGATCGAAATTGTCGTCTTTGAATCGCTTAAACCAATTTTGAGCCTCCCTAAGAGGCATCGCTTCTTCGCCATACACTTCACAAATCTCTCGGGGTCACGGTGGCTCAGTTGGTAGAGCATTCACCTCTGGTGCTTGGGATCGTGGATTCGATCCCTGCTCATGCCATGTGGGATTTGTGGTGTGCAAAAACCGTGTGCGTGGTTTCTCGGGGTGCTTCCGTTTCCTCCACTTTCTTCATTCCACCAATTCATCCCATCATCATCCATACGGCCTGAGCCATAGTTGCCTAAAGGTCTTAAAATAAATTCAATTCAATTCACAAATCTCTCGAGCAGCTTCCGTGGCTTTGGCACCTCGATTAAACGCAGAAGGTGTCGAAAATGCTCTTTTTTTTTGTCGACTTGGCATTCCATTTTAATGACCTGAAAAGAACAAAAAGTATATCAGCATAAAGAAAAACTAAGCACACTATTTTGTAGAGAACATAATTCTCTATCGAATAACATAAAACGCATTGGCAAAACATTTTATATTTCACGCAAAATGTTCACTTAAAAAAAACGCCAAGACTTATGGGCCAACCCAATATATTCCCCGGAGTTCCTCTATGCTACTCACCTGTATATAACTGGTACACCTTCCCGTGCACGCAAAAGAGGGAATAGGTTTAGGGACGCATCCGGGGTACTGCAACACATGAATCACCGGTGTTACTTCGCACTCGTCAGCAAAGGACAGATGAACAATAGTAGATAGAAGTAAGATATATGTAGAACTCTTTCGTCGCCATTCTGAAACATAAATTTTAAAAACGAGAAGTCAGTTGTGTTCTTTCTTCTATTTCTAAAAATGTTATAAAACAATTTATTGACCCGGCCTCGGTCGTGAGAACAACATACCGCACCTTCTCGAGAATAGTAACAGAACCGAAAACTTGAGAAACAATATTTAAAATCTGTCAAGTGGGAAGGTGACACATCTGCTATCTACCGGCTACCGATGTAGATAGATAGACTTGTGATTTTTTGTCAAATGAGAATGGTTCTCTAATGCTTTTTAGCCAATACTACCATTTAAAAAAAAAAAAAAATCAGTTGTGTCACTTTTCTTGAGAAAGTGCGATATGTGTTTTCGTCAAAAAGTTACCGGACTTCCTTTATAAGGGCTGATTTTCATGAAAGCTTGCGTTGCTTGCTATTTGGGTAAATAGGCAATTGAAATACGTGTTACACGTAGCAGGGGGCCTTAAAACACATGTTTCAATTGGCTCCTCACCCTAATCGCAGGCGTTCATGAAAATCAACCCTAAAGTTTAAACAGAGAAATGGTGAGGAATACTTACAAGAGAAATAATTTCTTTTACATATACTTTGCGTCTGTGTGCATATATACTGCAAGTTGTTAAGAGATACAGAGAAAGTTGGTTACTAGAAATACATATCAGATACCAAACTCGGGCTCCGTGCTTTTTTGGTTTATAAATCGAATGCAGAAATATTCATTTCATACAAGATTTAATCCATTCCTAGTTCGGGTGGACTGACACCAATTGGCGATAAAGTAGTGGAAAGGTTGGGTTTTCTTATCTATAACATCTGTATCAGGTTGCAAGAAAAACTGTTGATCTGTAGATCAAGATTAAGCAGGGATTTACTGTTGCACAAACATATATCCTGGATGTAAGTAGAGATTTTACGAAATTGTAGGATTAAACATTGTTTAATATAACTAAACTCTTTTGGAAGTTTGAAAGCAGAAAAAAAGAAAATATATACACGTCATTGCCTGATGAAATTATTAATATACACTTTGACACAACACACTTAAATGAATTTAAACATCAATTTGCAATAACAAAAATGATTGAAATGAGCAGGATATCCTTTTTCCAATTTGCAACGTTATCAGTATATATGGGCGCAGTATTGCGAGATATTCGGCGCTAAATTTACATACTAAAGTATCAGAAAATACATTTTTAAAGGAAAATTTCCTACGCCTAAATTTATCATTAATAATAATAATAATAATAATAATATCTAAAGATTCTTTAACTTCCAGTTGCTCAAAACATTTAAACTTTGTGTTAACTTGAACCTCTAAATAGTTAAATTAACCCGTACTTCTTCTTCCAGTTATCGCGTTAACTATAGGTTTTAAAACCATTTGGCAATTGTCACCTGTGAAAGGTGTTGCATATGATTTCAGATTTACTCTTTTCCGATAATGAGGGTGATAGAATTGCATTAGAATGCATAAATTGAACTTCACGGGGCTTTATTCTTTTATATATTTATTTATATATATTTTTTTTTTTTTTTTTTTTTTTTTTTTTTACGTTTCTTGCTTTAGATTCAGTTAGGTGCGGTACGAAAATTTTCGTTTAGTGCTAGGAGGGACATGAAGTTGTGTTTGCACTCCCCCAAAATGTAAAAGTTACAAGAATGTTGGAAGTGTGTGGTGTTAAAACGCGAAAACTTTACTTTTGGAGCTTCAAAAAATATATAATTTGCAGGAGAAATGTAGTATTTTCAATGTGTAGAAGCATTCAAACGGAAACTATAACAAAGGTTGGAGTCACGGATTGGAAATGTGAAGAAGCAAAAAAGTGTCGGAAACTGTGCTTCCGAGTTGTGAGATAACTTATTGAATGAGTGTTAAAAATCAGGTCCATCGCGTATAATAAAAAATATTTGACTTCACTACTCGACATGTGTCCGTAATTTTTTTTAGCAAGATGCGTGTCATTCATAACATGAAGTGTGGGGTGCGTTTAATTAGCAGCCTGGCCGTGGGCAACTGTGTTTAATTAGCAGCTAACAGGCCGCGCCACAGTCTGGTTGTGGGCTGACTAGAAGTAGGATATGCAGCTCGTTTTTGGTGGGAAGCAGAAGAAGCTGGCGAGAATAAGCCGTTGCCAACCACACTATAATTATTGGGTTGTATGATAATTTGGATTCAAGTATACAACGTATTCCTTGTTTGTATATGGGTTGCTATAAAACAATTGAAATTTTCTGTTAATTAAAAGTAATAAGAATTATTTCATAGGTATATTGGAAAAGTGTGTACAACACCTAATACGTCACGGTGATGGTTCATACTAACAAGATGTAGGAATCATTAACTTGTTTTGTGATAGTATGGTTATAGTTCAGGAGATGGCTCAAATTGATTTTTTTTTAAGTCAGTCCGAGAGATAATACATTAACTATATCGATATTGAGTTTCAAACACATAAGTTGCTTTAAGAACTTCACTGGAGGATATTTTCTCGTGCTCTGAGCGTGAGATAATATTTTTCCATGGAAAGAAACCGTTGTATCGAAAGACATTATGCTGTTAGTACGCAAGTGCTATATACAGAGAATAAATATAATCTTGTAATTAATTTGAGTTCACGTAACTATCGCCCATGTATTTTTAGACAGAGGCTCTATGCATTTATAACTCGCACTACCTTATTGAGTGTCCTTATGTTAACTATTAGGGCTAATTTTCATTCAATCTTGCGTTGCTTGCGATTTGGATGAGTAGCCAATTGAAACACGTGTTACACTTAACCTTACAAGAAAACACGTGTTTCAATTGGCTACTCATCCTAATTGCAAGCAACGCAAGCAGGCTTGAAAATGAGCCCTTGAATGTATGTGCAGTAGGCATAGTACCCTATTTCTTTCAAAATAAGGCTGGAAATATAGATTATAAAAGCAACTAACAGCAACAATTTGGTTAAAATCATTAGACAAAAGGAAAAAAAAGCCAAGGTTAGTTTAACCAACAACAACAACGGAAAACAAATAAACTATTAAAAATATTAGATTTTACTTTTTCTTCAATATTAGCAACCAATCAGAAAATTATTTATAAAAGCAATTACAAGCGGTTTGCACTAATTTCCAGTGTTGGATTTGAAGCGGGGGATGATTGGGATTTGCTCCTCTCTGCAAAAATCTTTGGTGGCTGTATTTTCTGAAATATTCCCCAATCCGAACGTATATGAACGGACAGAACGTACGGTTCCCTAATCCCCTCTCTCTGGAAATTGTACAAATCGGAAACTTTTAATTTCAAGAAACCGTTTTAAAGAAGGTTATCTACATGTCGCCTCTATTTCATCAAGTACTCACAATTCTAGTGTGTTGGTGGTCATACAAACTAGTAAACCAACCACGCTCAGTCATATTCAACGAAGAAGGTAATCAACATTTACAATTTCTATGAGTAATTTGTATTCAGTTGGTCGGCAACGCTGATTCAACCTGAAATCCGCTTGTTTTGGCTCGCCAACGAATAATCTGTTAAATTACACACAGGGCAGGCCAGTAGTCAGGCAACTGGTCGGTCAAGAAATTTAACGCACCCATGATCTTTGTTATTCTTCCGCATGTCACCATATTTGTATGTGCTGATCAATACGAGTGCGTATTTAACGAAATAATAATGACCCATAGCATTTCGAAACGCTTTTTGGATTGCTATTTGTTGCTAGGTGTTGTGTGTGAATTATTTACAAGGGAATGAGTAGTGTAGAGCGTACATATATATCAATAGTTGACGGAAGCTGTGATCCCAAAAGTAAAGAATATCCGTATGATTTTGAGACAAACTCATAATATTCCCCAAACGATAATGAAAATAGGTAATAAAAACGAACGATCATTTTTGCTTGATGACCCACAGTTTCCATAAGTTATTGACCCATGTGTACAAACTATACCACTCATTCCCTGGCAAATAATTATTACTGACGCTTCTATAAACTCCTAGTGACAGTCAGCAATACGAAAAGTGTCACGAAACTGTGTCATTATTATTCCGTTAAATACTCAATCCAGTTCTTCAACATATAAACATGGCGGCGTGTGGATTACTCATAGCGACACTTCGATTTATGAATGACACTACTTTTCTACAAAAAATCACGTACGTGTCGAGTGAGTGAATACGATTATTTATAAGGTCAGGTTACAAAATTTTCATTATACGCGATGCGCATGACGTTTATCATATGCTCAATGGTGCTCATCCCCAACACGCAAGCACCTAAACAGTCCCAACTACTTTTTGCTCTCATTTCATACTTCCATGACTCAAAACATTGTTAAATTTTGCAATTCAACACTTCCACTCACGTTGGAAGTGTTACATTTGTGCTGCAAATTTTACATCTCTTTGTGAGCCATTAAGAAAAGTTTACCCTGCAAATAATAAAGCTAATGGAATCAAGATGATTAAATATTCCTTTACCCCACTTCGTGAATTATTTACAAGGGGAATGAGTAGTTAGTGTAGAACGTACACATTAATCAGTAGCTGGCGGACGCAGGGGTTCAAAAAGTGAAGTTCACCCGTATGATAATGAAGCAAACATAATATTCGTAAAATGATAATGAAAAACAATAATCAAATTATTAAACATTACCCCACTTTACACCTTACGATATCCCTTTTACCTTGGGAGGTTACTAGCCGCGGCTAGCAAGAAAAAAACTTAATACATTCATATTCAATTTCATCAAGTACATGAACTTCGCTGACCACCTGTAGTGTGTTTTCCAATTAC
>JAGDQP010057714.1:0-11616 GCA_022664845.1 Lepisma saccharinum
CTAATTATGCAATTTTATTCATCCTGGAATATTCATAGATTATGTTATCACCTACGATCACTCTTTCTAAATCAAATACCAATAATTAAAAAAGAAATTCTTACATCATTCTTTCTTTCACTTGTGTTTCTGCCTCTTTTTAAGGGGTCTAGACACGGTGGCCTTGCGATCAGTATGTACTCCTTGGGTTTGTCCTGTCCTCGAATCAAACGTCATGTAGCTAAAAAGGAACAAGCAGAGCAAAACATCCAATGTAATGAAGAAACAAATGATGTAAATTATTCACAACAATAAAATTTAAGATATTTTCATATAATATTTTAGACGTTTTGAATTAAAACACAAGGTGTGTATTTTTTAAGTGAAAAAGAAAATTGTGGCTGTAGATCGTGTTAATTGAAAATTTGTTTCCTAGTGGGGCTTGGTGTAAAGTGCGAAGAATTTACTACACTCGTTTCGTGCAAAAAAAAGTATTAGATACAACTTATATTGTTTGACAAGCATCGTGTATTTGTAGACAGCTTTCGTTTATTGGTCATTATAAATTAAGGAAAGGGAAAGCACTTGGAGTGTAAAAGTCGACATTTTCTTTGTTTTTTATGCATTAATTTTATGAACACTTGTTAATTTTATTATTTCGTTTCTTATACAATGACTCATATCCAAACCCCTTTGAAGATTTTATGTATAATTTGCTTTTGTATTAAGTTCTAAATCTTCCAATCTATTTTCTGTATCCCTTCATAAAATCTACGTTCCCGTCCCCCACCAACCATTTAATCAATATTTTTCTAACAATTTATTTATTGGTCAAGTGGAAAAATTCTTCTGCGTGAAAGCCACACCAAGATAAACCTGATGTTAGTTGCGTTAGATTCCTCCCTTTTGACTTTTTCTCAAACCTTTCTTCGTCAACTGAACCTCTGCAATTTCAACCCCCTGTTATTACATGTATTCAGTGAAAAGTGTTTAGTGAGTTCAGCGTAGTGCTATCGGTCCAGTTGCAGTAGAGGAGGGGAGAAAAGTGGACTAGCTGCCTTTAGATGCTTATGCTTTTTTTTTTCGGGAAGGATGTTAGGTACTATGGTTGAGTAGGGGTTGCGAGTGGTCTAAGAAATGTTAGGTCGATGAAATATGCAGTAAACTCTGGAGTGATTTAATTCTCAGATCATAATCATAAGGTGATGGTGATATTTTGTGATGGTGATTACGATTTTTATTATAATGATTATGAAATCTTTACATCAAAACACAATGCCATAAGTTATTAAGACAAATGCAGTATTGATGAGAACGGTAGGAGTCCTGTCCAAACAAGTACTGCTGCATATGGTGGCCAAATGTATGTAAAGTCTACGGCAATGTGAAAGTCTGGTTGTTTTGTGGTAAGATTATATCTTTTTTCTACGTTCAAGATGGACGAGAATATGTGGGAAAGTAATTAGGTTGTCTAGCTCTTAGGTTGACAGGGAATTGGAATGCTGATCGTGTGTCGATCCACAGGCTTAGTTAATGGAAGAAATTAATTTTAATATTGCTTGAGTAAACATACGCAAATCAATACAGTTTACTTCCTTCTAGCAAATTATAAGTAGGATGATTGGGCTAAAAATCTCAGTAAACACAATCCCCTGTTACTAGACAATTTCGTACCCTGCTGGCAACTCTGGTATTAACGAAATGTAATCTGGTAGTAGATGTGTAGAAATTCAAATATATGATTAACAGAAACAATTCCCAGTGTATTATCCAGCAATCATTTGCTTAATGATGTTGCAAGAAACAGAGTATTACGAGTCAAGTAAACTAAGTTAAAATTGTCAAAGTGGTCTTAAATACGTTTATGAGGATGTGTGGCTTTTACTCTAGTAGCAGCTATTTAGCTTCCATAGTTTTATAATGCGTGGTATTAGTCTCCAAGTACAAATGCTTCAGGCATGAAGCTGCTCAGCTAAATCTGCTAAAAGGAGTCCTGTAGTGCATCTATGTCCTTCAAAACAGATTTACTCCCTGATCTCTGCTAAAAGTAGATGAGAAAGAAAAATTCGCTGAGCAGCTACATCACACCGACTCACGCCCTGAGAACTAATGCCAAGAATTGCACAGTTGTTACGAGCTTAAGACATGCGATCTAAATTCACGAACTCTCATAATCATTCTTAATATCTCGTTGACAGGGTGTCTGTAGTTTACTTCCTTCGTAGTTCCCGTTCCTTTCCACATCATCAAGCAATATCATATACTGGGAATGGTTCCTGTTAATAACTTGTTTTACCACCAGATTTCATTCCTATGTTAAATTGAGTTTTTACTGTCATGTTGTCAGTAGTTTTCACTCAACTCTCATACACCAGAAAAGCATATACATGAGAAAAAATATAATTATTCCACTATCCCATAATGCGACTGAAAGTTTGGCTGAAGAAGTAATTTATCAACTGTACTGACAAGGAAAATTCATAAACAGGAAAATAATATAAGAAGGTGTTTCAGCAAATAAAATAAAATAAAATAAATGTTTTACTAAGTATTTTCTGGTGCAGATACAACTATTAATGATAGTTTGTAATGTCATATAAATCTATAACAAAATATATGCCACACAAATACTTTCTCCATCCCTACAACTTGGAAAATCCTCTCCACTTTAGAGATGATGATACACTGATCTTTTAAATTGCTCTGAAAGAAACCGTTGGCATATAATCCATTTGTGGTTTATAATCCGTAAAGAATTGATTGAAAGGGTAAGTTTTTAAAGTCTTGAAACGCCTTGAAAAGTTGTCTTGAAAGGGTAAGTTGTCTTGAAACGGAACTGTAACTCTTGAAATAGAGAATATGGTAATTCTCATAAATTTGTGTCTATTAAAGTTGAAAGGTGCGCAAGAAGAAATATAAACTGAGTACAGAGGAAGCTAAGTATTTGTTCATTAGTTTTCTTGTAAAATATTTTAACATGTTAAGAATATCAAAATCAAAACTGGAAGATATACGTGTGGATGAACAATACACTCAAAACTATATAACGTAAAATCACAAATTTATTTTTATCTTCTTTTAAGGATAAAACTATCTAAATAAGAATAAATTATATCTGATTATGACCAAACTCCCATATTTTCTCATAGACTGTTGGAAAATTAGAACATATCGTTTGATACCACATTCAAATAAATGGATTCTTTATTATGTTTTATTTTCTGTGGTTTATTTTCAATTGATTTTAATGTGAAAACTAAAGCAGGTAAGGATTCCGAACGATTTTATTATTTGAATATGGTAGAACAAATCCTTATACTTTAATTTGGCATTAATAGTTTTTTATTGGATTTACCTCCAAATCGGTATCCAGATCTACTGTGAAGGCCAGCGAATCTAAACACTCCTCGATCGGGCTATGTGTAATGCAATTTAAAGGAAAAAAAAGAGGTCTGTAACAATTAAAATACTCTTCTTGTATTTAAGATATCAAATGTGAAATATCTATTAATTATTTTATCTATCCAAGATCCTCTAACATTATTCAACTGATATTACTACCTATTATATACACTTATGTCTTTATCTCTTAATTTCCTACCAATTTATCTATATGATTGTCCATCTATTTACCTTCTTACAAATTTATCTACCTATATCTACGTATCCATCAATGTTTATTTAGCTTCCTACCAATTTATCGTTCTATATATCTATCAATATTTATCTACCTATTAATTCATGATTTCATTGTAGCTACAGAAAGAGAATGGAATCACTGTACAGGAAATAGTAACTAACGTTCTACTGGCGAGTTAGTTTACTCAAGCCATATGAGTTGGTTGGGTATACGTGCGTCAATATTTAGAGCTGCGATCTCTCGATATTAAGAGAAGTAAACTATTCTTATCAGTTCTTCAATTCTTTTCTAAATTTGTTTTGTCAGTCCGTAACACAGGCTAGTGTTTTGAAAAAAGCAGGTAGAGAACAACTGACTTCAAATTTGAGTTCAGTAACCGCAGTTAATCCTTCCGCTTTTAATCTGGTGCAGGATTAGCTTCTTATCTTTCAAGCCCTCAATCTAATTTTCCAACAATTTTACATTAGGCACTTCTATAAAATTGGGTTTATCACACTCGGATTTTTTATTGTTTGCTTCACCTTCACTACCCATAAGAATGTTGCGACTTCCGACTAGAACATTACAAAATTTTTGTTCTATACGTACTTTAGTAATTGTCATCGGGATTTGAACTGGTCACTGAACGATTTTCCACTGAAACACGATAGTTGAATTCTAAAGTGGATTACGAAGGGTGCAGAGAAAATTAAAGATGACTTCCCTACAAAGTCTTGGAGTCCCCCTAAGTTTGTATCATAAATTGTTTAGCTTGTTTGAATGAATATTTAATTAAGCAAAATTGTACATAGAATGATGAAATAATAGCTCTCTTCTCTCAACATCTGTCGAACCAAGGTCAGAAATTGGCAGCTGACAACTATCTCGACATTCTACTGTCATTGTCCTGGCAACCTTCTTGCCAGTGGTACATTTGGTACTATAGACTTTACAGTGTTATCATTTCGTCATTTTTGTACCTAATAATTGGTCAAAACCATTCATCAGCGAAAATTGTTGCAAAGAGTATTTGCGAATTTAAATTCCTTCTCATTTAACTTTTCAAGTGGTTGCAAATATCTTGAAGAGGAATGTCGTATGAAAATTTTTAGCAAACTCATTAGAAAGTTTTAAGATATTTTGTTGACAGGCTGTTCATATCATATGAGATACATTTTTCCAAAATGAATTATGTGAAGTCAAAATTAAGACCAACCATGTTTCAGAAAAGACTAAACTGGGTGATGTTATCTTGGACTGAAAATCCAATAGCGATCAACACTAAGTTTGAGAGTTGTATCATAGAACTTAGACCAATGATTGCATTCACCAGAAGGAACTATTTATGAGATTTTTGCGTTCAAGAAAATGTTACGTTGATTGTGGCACGGAGGAGTGATATAAATAAAAACAGAGACGGAAGAGAAAGGGTGTGTGTTGTTGGGGGGTTAACATTTTTAACTTCACCTATGTTCCCTACTTCTGCTTATATTTATCTCTGACGTTCTCCCTGAATGAAATTAAAGGACTCATTTTATACTCTACTTCTAAAAGCTAGAAGATGTAAGGCATTTTCACATGAAGTACTAAATCAGCATCTTTTTTTGTTTGTATGTTAATAACAATGACGACTGCTATAACGATCTGCCGCGTAACAAATAGGACAACTTATGATTAAGCCTAAAATGTGTTCATTAAAAGAAATTAACAGAGTGTTGTAGAAAGAAATGTATTCTCTACTCAAGTGTTTCTTAATTCTCATCTGTTATAATTCTTAATTGAATTTAAACCCAATATATGTAGAAAGAATATATATAGATCCCTACATTAAAAGATAGCTACACAAATTTAATAAACATGTAAGGAGCAGTGATAACTGCTTTGTTTTTCTATTCTTCCACAAGATGTGTTTTCAGAATTAATTCATTTAGCTTAATACAACATCAAACTAACTATAATACAAAGTTTTATAATTATGCTACTTTTTTTCTACTCAACTCAACTCTACTATATGAAACTTGAACCATCGTTAATTTGGAAGTAGATATAACTAAGAGATGTTTTGTATGGTTAAAAACGTAGGCATGACGACTTGCACTATCACAACATTTCTAATTTATTGAGCTAGAACAAAAATGTAATGCAAGATCCATGTAACATATTTTTGCAAAGATTATATTAGAAAGGATTTTCTTTAAACATTGTAAATATGAGCAAATAGGGAACCAGAAAACTAAGATTTTCGTGTTAAACAGATGATTTTTTTACGATGAAACAGTTTTGTTGCTATGAAATCTCTTCTCTTGATATATATCAACTGCAAATTAACTATATCTGTACATCTATACACAGACACGTATTTGATTTAGACAAGAGTAAACTTTACGAGTTGAATAAATTCTAGTCTTAAGTATAAGTCCCCTGAAGTTTGCATTATGAATTAAATTTTTACCTCATTACACTCTACGATATCTCTTATTTTTACTCAAATGCTATGAAATGCATACCAAATTTAATTCGTTGATATTCTTCTATTTATTTGCAGTCATCACATTTTATGAACAGAAAGTTGTTTTCGTACAAATGAATAAAACATGAAGGTAGAAAGAATGTGGGATATGATGATTTTGGTTGCATAGGGTTGATCAAGTTACTTATAAACGACAGTAAACACATAATCAGAAGAAAGGGTTATCATTTTTATTTTCCCACAACATTAGGCATGAAAGCCTTAAATCGTTTACAGATATAAAAGAAAATCCTAGAAGTAATTTCTGAAAAGTTTTTTCGACTTGGTGTTAACGGTAAGTAATTACTCTCCAAAGTTGTACGATCAACCACATGCGAAGATGAAATTATCTTCTATTCTTTTCGAAAGTTTGCCTTTGTGCGTTCAACGTTAAGGACTTGTTCCAAAGGACACAAAACACTTGACATAATAGCGAACGACACTTTTATAAAGTGAACACATTCTATTAATCAAATCACAATACAGATATTTTTCGAATAACTGGAATTCTGTTCTTGAAATAAAATTTTGTTTAAAATTATGATCGTTCTTGTCTACTGAGCATGAGAAATGACGATGATTATGGTAATAGTAATACTATCTATAAAACAAAGAGTAAAGTCGGAAATACTTTTGTTAAAGTTCGAAGGAAAAATAAATATACTTATTTTTAATTATGAGGTTCAATTTCCTGACGTAAATTGTATTCAGTAATATGTATAATAAGGAACAATACAACCTATTATGTTAAGTAAGCTTGAATGCTTCTAGTGGCTGCGATTGGTTATATTGGTTATATATTGGTTTTGCCAAGTTAACGCTAAATTGAGGTCATTGCCGGAAGAAGGGCACATAGGCCTATGTGGTCTTTTTCCGGCAATCGCTTTAAACGATCCGCTGTGTTCGTTTCTATGTGTCCTACAAATTTCAAGTCGTTAGCTTGGTAGAGAGAAATATGTAGAAAAGTTTCCGCAAATGAACACTGTCGCGCGTCTTGCTTTCGGACCCTGCTGGCGGACAAAACCTCCACTAGACTATGATCAAGTTTTGTTCATGGTTCAGCAATGTGTTTGATGTAGAACTTCTTCACATATTTTCGGTCAGAGGCCAATCATTTACACAGTGTGAAACTTTGATCTAGTTAGATCACACATAAAAACAAGTAAATTTACAAATTAGCCCGTCACCGGGAAAACGACGTTCTTTTTGATTGAAACTGAATGGAAGGAATTATTGCCATAACTAGAATGGCGTGGAAAATGTTTTTGGCGGCCATTTTGAATCCACGATGCCGACTTTTTCAAATTGTTGTAATATTTTTCTGAACTACTCTTGATAATACACCTTTATGCCAAATTTCGTATCTCTAGCTCAAACGGTGTGGAAAATGTTTTTGGTTTCCAATTTGAATCCAAGATGGCGACTTTTTCAAAATGTAATATTTTTTTCAACTATTTTTGATAATGCACCTTTATGCCAAATTTCCAATCTCTAGCTCCAACGGCGTTAAAAATGAATTTTTGGAGTCCGCCATTTTGGATCCAAGATGGCGTCTTTGGAGACATTTTGTAATATTTTCGTAACGTAATGGTGATGATATACCGTCATACCAAATTTCGTTTTTCTAGATCCAACCGTTTAGGCTGTGGCACCATGAGATCTTTGATTGCCGGCAAAAGAGCACATAACGTGCATACACAATTTTCACTATATTTTCACGCAGACTTTGAATTCTATCAGGTTAGTTAACAGTTTTCGAATCTGATTCTATGCGCTTTATACTGGTGTCAACGACATAAATATTATTTCACAAACTTCTTGGTAATATTCAACCTAAATCTTTATCAGCTGTTTAACAAAAATGCGTTTTTGCGCTATGTGCCCTTCTTCCGGCAATGTCCTCAATTATAGATGCTCCTCCTTTCTTGGGGAATCCCTTGCGCACCCATTACACAATTTTCAAATTTGCATTTTTGGATGGAGCAGATTCTGTGGCATTGATGGCACCATACCGACTAAGGTCTACCATTAATTGTATTGGAAATACCAAGCTCTAAAATTAATTTTCCCCTCGCTTTCAGCAGTCTGTAACTCCGAAACGCGGCAGAATTCCCACTCCGGTCTCTAAGATTTTTTAAATCTATTTTTTGATGTTCTATCATCCTTCCAAGTTCATTGATCGAATTTTGTTATACTTTGTACATAAGTTGCACAAGGTTACAGCTTTGACCATACCTACTTATTGTACATATCTTAAAAATAAACATCTGAAATTCGAAATTCTGTGGAAAATCGAAATAACAACTTGCTTGAAAGTGACTTATGTTGATATTTCTATTTCAGAATATTTGTGTTACTTCAAGTCATTGGTTCGACATGTTCTTACTGTGTATCTCTTACGTACAGTTAGTGTATTTTAGTGAATTAAATGTTATTTTGAATGTTATACATTTAAATATTATGGTTAATTAACAGTCAATCCAGAGATTCCACATTAAAAAATGTGTTGTTTTTTTTCACACGGTACAAGTTTTCCTAATATTATATAGGAAGTGTTCATCTTAAAACTTTTTGTGCGCTCTTGTTAATATGTCAAAAAGTTAGTGTATTAAACAACAGATAATTCAGGTTGAAATTTTTACTATTCTGTTCGGTAAATTATAAAGTATGTCTAAGCACAAATACTATAATTTTATTGAGAAACCTCAATCTGGTTGCTTCAAAATCAATATTTTATTTCTTATGTTAATAAATGAACCCAGATAAACTTTTCAGTTGAAAAAATCCAACTTGGAAATCTGAGAAGGATACGTTAAACCGAAAGACTAACGAAAACCTTTGTTAAACATAACAAAGAAATAATTTATGTAGAAACGAAATAGCTCATTACCGCATACCCTCTATACTTGCCATCTTACATTAAGAACTTTCAATTTTCTAGTGGTTGATTTTTCTTTCTTGTTGAGATTGAGTTCTGGTCTGTTTGTGGTAAGTGTAATAGAAATCAATTGTAAACTGATAATATTACTTGTACATGTTTCTTTTTGGTAAATTAAAACTTTTTGAAACCCTTTTTCCATGACTCGAGAGTTGTGGTGAAAACAAAATTGACGCATTTAAAGTGTAATTACACGATAATCACATTTAGAACTTTACTTCATTTATGAAAGTGTGCAGTTTTAAGGAAAATCAACTTATCATGTATTCCTGAGAAATATATTTTTAAAAAACTATTTATTTAAGTTTTTTTATATTAGCACTAACATCATATTCCCCTTGGTTATATTCCATACTAATTAAAAATCTTTCTCACGCGTAAGTAAATGCCTTAATCTTTACGAATATAATATTTATTGTTTGCTAAATTAGAAGATATATTTTCACATTATATGAATTTCTTAGAAGTATTGAAATAAACTAATTTTTCTGTACTCACCAGTTCGGCGTTCTTCTTCTTGCTGTCTCCAAGAGGTAGTAGTAAATGCTGAATGTGGTAGCCTCTGAAATATTCTCTGAGTCGGAGAAGATATAAAAAATCTAGGATGTCTTTTTGATATTGTTTTCATAGCAAATCCTTTATCCATTATATTCTTTGGTTTGGGCAAACTGGCTGCAGAATCCTTTCAAGTCTGACCAAGCCAATTTACTTTCTGTCACTAAGTGATCAATCAATAATCTAAAACTTTTATAATCCACTTAATGCCCTATATTTATTTATTTATCCACAGTGGGGAACAAGATGTTTTCACTTATAGTAGACAACGTCACGTAATAAAACACAAAATTGAAAAATTAAAAGAGAAAAGGAAAACAATAACATATAACAACAATAAAATAATATATTCTACAAAATATATTACTGGCTCAAATGATAGAGAATAGGTGAATGTTTCATCCAATTAAGGACATAGACACGAACACTGCAATTAAATATCTGCCGTGATGTATACTAAAGTACATTTCTGTTTCTGGGAGGTCTCTAAAGTACAACCGGTGGAACTGAAATATTAAGATTGCTACTTGTAATATTCTCAGATACGCTATCTGGCTGAAAGTACGTGATGTCTATTCACGTCGTGATGTCTATTCTTTATTAAACCAAAAGCAACTAACTAATAATCTAAGAAGCACAATACCAACTTCATATAGGTTTGATCACAGTTATATCTTTCTAGTCTAGTAATATAATATACTTCTCATCTTCCAGTGAGTATTTCCTTGTTCTATATGCATCAGTAGTATAGATTGTTACATACTCTATATAACTCACTTAATGTTAAACTTCTTTTAAGACACACACTTTTACATTATATTGTCCGCAACTAGATATTATATATTCATCAACCTTATATTACCAAAGCAAATCTCTTTTTACATTGTGCCACGTACGAATAATACTTGCCACTGTTGCCATATTATATAATACAACATTACTACATTCGCCCCTCCTATTTTTGAATCATAAAGATATATAATTTCCGAATACCCTGTAGAAGAAAAAAAATATTTTTAACAGCAAATAAATATTAATGACAATCATCAATCAACTCAAACTTAATCTGAATTGAGTAAGCTTATCAAACCAATACAATCAATAATGAAATGACATATCAATTACAACTGCTGTAACATTTGCATTACATCTTTCTCTTTACAGGCCATATTTCTGTTTCTCTTGTCCGTAAATTAATGTTTCTTACCGTTTTTATTTATAAAAAGTATTCAATCAATCATGCATAAAGTAAATGAATTTGAGTTACTGCTTCAATATGACGAAAACTCGAAAAACCTAATGCGTCAATGAGAACATATGGCAAGTGTGTGGAACTTTTATATAAGCAAATAAAGAGCTAAAATTTAATACAAAGAGACACACCTATCACCTCCATATAGATGAAACATTTGTAATATAGATTATTGAAATTAAAAAAGGTAATTCAATATTTATAATAGTATACATGTACAGAACTCCAAATACCCCTTCACAACTTTCTTCAATAGTTTTAACTCACTGCTATTTTGCACAAAGAAAACAAATCTTTAGTCATTTGTGGTGACATGAACGTTGAATTTCTAAAAGATAATAATGAAAAGTTTCAACTTATCAACCTTCTATACTCTTTCAATCTGGTTCCTAAAATTAATACCCTCACACGAGTAACTAGTAATTCTGAATCATGTCTTGACCAAATAATAGTAACCAAAGAGTAGCTGATTATTTCAGTACACAATTTTTGCACTGCTCTGTCTAATCATAATGGCGTTTCTGTCAATATAAAAATCTCAGGAACAATTAAGATGGCAGATCAATGTATTTACAAATATGCTAGATCGTTCAGTGTAAATAATTCTAATCATTTTCTCTATCTTATTAGTGATGAGAACTGGGAAAACGTTACTTTTGAAGCAAATCTAAATAAAAAATTCAACAACTTCCTAAATATATATAAATATTACTTTGACGTAGCCTTTCCTAAAAGGAAAATAAAAATAAAGAACAATCATCTCC
>JAGDQP010057715.1:0-12691 GCA_022664845.1 Lepisma saccharinum
TTCTTCTCCGTTTGCTGGGAGAACTGCTCTCCCACGCCATGTTAGTTCAGTTCCAATTTTTAAAACGAGACGAGTGGATGCATGGGCTTTCCGTCACCTGTACTTCCTAAGCCCTGTCTACGAGAGGTAGATATAAACACTAAATTTAGTATAATTTTCGATTTCGTCTGATTTCGTCTATTCCGATGCAATATAATAAATCGTATTAAGAAGAATTAAACCGATATAAGTGCTAACAGGACTTTTCAGCATCATAATTTCGGAATTTTCACCTCATCAAATTTATTATTTGTTTCGAGATTATTTGTCAATATGTACAATATGTTCTAAATTTCAGTATGGGGCCGCTATTGACCGAATTCTTGCATTATAAATATCGGTTCGTTGGATTTCAATAATCATATGCCAATTTCTCGTCTCCAGTTTTTCCAAATTTATTCGAAATTCCCGGTTAGCCATGTTTAACAGCTACCGCATATTTTCCTTACTTGATCAAATTAGCAACATGTCTGCTCGACTATCTTTGCGTACCGTTTTCATGTTAATAGTAAATTTTAATTTATTCAACATGGTTCGATAATTTTTGGTTTCAACTCCAGCCACTATTCTCCAATGAAAAAGTCATATTTTATAACAATATTTTGTATTTTCAAAATTTATTCAGAACGTCTTTTGTATAACGTAGTAATCATCTGTAATGACGTCACACAATTATTAAGGTTAAAGTGATTCTTTCATTACCATGCATTTTGGACTAGAACTTCTTTCGTGTAAGTAATACTGTGTTAAAACTTTTCTAAATTATACAACAATATTTCGGGAATAATTTATGAAAACATCAACGAAATTTGTTAATTATTACAGAAATTATGGACATTTATGTGTGACTAAGTAACTTTCAGTTCTGCTTAATTCATGTATACCAGCGATTCAAATTTGTTTGTTTTACAACTCAACTGTAATTCTGTTCAGATTCTGATAAAATTATCATAGCCGAAAGCGTGAAATATGTAAATTCAGAACAATAAATTGAAATTCTGAAATTTTTATATTTCTTCGAAAACAATCTTGAGTTTATGTTCAGTGAACGTAGTGTAGAAACCTCTCAGTTAACCAGGTACGATCTACGGCATTAGTTGATAATCCTCGTACAGTGTTTAGTAATGTTTATAATGTGCAGTGAGTTATTTAATGTTTAACTTGATATCTATTGTAAATTAGCTATGAATCGTTACGTGAAGTTGACAGCAATTGATACTATATTATTTCTGTGTTTCGGTAAACCTATCGTTTTAAGTGATGTGATTTTAATTAGATTAGATCGGTTCATAAATCCGTGGACCAGTGGTAGGATTCTTTCGCCAGCTGAGAAGTGATGACTTGGGAAAGGAACTATATATTGAATTTCTGGTTATTTCTGCATTGAAATATGAAGTGACTCCAGCATGTGATTTGTGTGAATAAATATTATTTGCGTTTTGCGTTATGACACTACGTTTGGATTGAGTTGCGACCTTCATTCGTTGTGTTCGTTCGTCTTTATTTCAGGAATTGCGATTCCAGACTACAGGTGTGGGCCCTACTAAGGTAAAGGTAAGACATGGTCTTTTGCCACCCTGTAGACTACGAAGTGAGTAAAGACACCGTATGAGTCGTTATGCGTATCATCGTTTGAGATTATTTCCCAAGTAAAGATTTGTGTTTTTCTTTCTTAATCTGTCGCTAATCTGAACCAGCTGGTACTTCGGAGTATGAACTGACGATCTAATTAAAAGATTGGAGGTGTCGCCTTACCGGTATTTCCTCCCTCGATCTAAATTATTTTTTTTTACAGCGATCACAAGGATCTGGAATCCTCTTTCCCAGATATTCTTAAATCTGGAAGGCATTTCTGCGCCGCTCGTCTGGGGTGTAGAAAATGTTTGGAGCTAGAGGTTAGGTTAGATGCGTTGCGTGGGTACTCTAGGCTCCTGGCGACCCTATTTGTCTGTGTGATCCACTTTTGGGATTATTAGGTTGGGGACGTTTCACTCAGTTCAATTCAGAGACCAAAATGTTGAAATTAGATACTCTCCCAGCAAGACAGACGACGTCAAGCCGACGTTTACATTGAATCGGTGTACATAGAGATGATGGGCGGGCCGACGCCTATTGGCGGGTGCTGGGTGGGGTTACATCAATATGTCGGCAAATCGAGGAACCGACGGCGGCCCAGAAAATGGCCCGACGAACAAATGTCACTTATGAGTCTCGCCGACCTTTTCCCAACTATTTACCCACTACTAGTTGGACAGGTTGCCGTCGGAGTCGGCATTTGGATTGCTGGGATGTAACACAGGTGACAGGATTTCAAAACTGGCTGGTTTCCGCGCTCTAGCTGAGATTCAGACTGTAAACCAGTTAGAAACGTTGCCGACAAATTCACACCCCGCTCTTCCGAACGATTTCGGGAGATCAGTATCGCGCGGTGAGATTTTCAGACAGTGATATTTCTCTCAGTTTCGTGTTTTAAAGTTTCCTGGTTGAAATACAATACATTTTTTTTTAATTTCAAGAATATAGCATTCAATGTCGGAATATCGTACCACTCCAATGTCGATCGATATTGATGCAGAACGACTAACCACGACCGGTATCTACGTAATTGGTCCGATATCTTTTTGCTGCTAGAATACCTATGTTCGATACCAGCGGCCGCTCATCCTGAATGAGGTTCCCTCAGGGATTTTCCTTATTCACACCAGGCTAATGCCTAGATGGTACCAACAAAATAATCCCTGGCCAACTACTGTCCAACATCCTCTCCAACACTCAACATTCTGAGCCTTAGATGTCTAAAGGTCATAAATAAAATTCAGTCCAACACCCAATTTCAACCAACCACTATTGTTGAACTATGTTTGTGTATATTTCAAAGTAAATACTCACT
This sequence comes from Lepisma saccharinum, assembly GCA_022664845.1. Lineage (NCBI taxonomy): Eukaryota > Metazoa > Arthropoda > Insecta > Zygentoma > Lepismatidae > Lepisma > Lepisma saccharinum. Next base: position 2,930 of record JAGDQP010057715.1, read on the forward strand.
AAAAGTATTTATTTTGCTGAACCCAGATACCACGCAAATTTATACAAAATTTAGACTAGCCTTGATTTTCTCTTGCAATGCTAAACTTCACGCACCTAGTTTGGCCATAAGGCAAATGGGCGGCCATTTAATATAATTTCAACAAAACTCTTATTTCCCCGATGTCAAATACTATTTTGGAACCCTAGCAACTAATTTATACGTGCATTCGTTCTACGTATTCATGGAAGTACATGACCTTGACTGATTTATATGTACAAGCAAAAGGGAGGAAATACTCGGGTGGTTGGGAGAAATAATCTGCGTTATATTACAAGAGCAGAAGACTTCCTTGCTCACTCGAGATAGTATCACCATTGCGTTCACAACTGGTACAGAACATCTTAGTGGTAAGTGTTCGTGCTTTTTCTTTTTCCTTCAAAGCTATCCTCTTTCGTCAAAGAGTATTGAAATTCAACTTATATCCAGACTTTCTGAATACACAATATATACATATGCTTAGTTTGTTGATATTCTTGTGTGTTTCTATGTAATTAAAGATCACCTATTCAATTGATGAAACTGGTCCAGGCGGTAACGTCGCAGGCAATGGGTAGGCACATGAGTTCAAACTCGAACCCCACGGGTGATCATCCTGAATGATCTTTTCCAGGGTTTCCCCTTAGTTTTACCAGGCGAATACCGGGATGGTGTCTTAAGAAAGGCCCTGGCCGATGCCTTCCCGATCCTCTGCCTAACCCATCATGGTCTGAGCTAAAGATGCCAAAAGGCCTTAAATAAAATTCTAACGATGCCAGAAGAACGAATCAACCAGAACTTGCAGTTAATTGGCTGTAATATATGCAATTGAGGAGCCGCTCAAGTATTGCGTAAGCATAATTTCATAAGCCCTCCTTGTAAGCAAACATAACAGATACCCGACCCCTTCCCTTTGTGCTTATGTAAGGCTTGTCGTTACTTCGTAGTTCAAAACATTTTTACATCTTTAAATATTCTAATATAGCTTTAAGCGAATCTTATGTAAGCATTACTTTGATTCCTTTCGCCGTTGTCAAAAAAACAACTAAATTTAACCCCTCACTCCCTTGAGAGCTTATGTTATATTTAAACGACCCCTCTAAAGGGAGTCTACTTGTTTCTTTTTTTTCGGGAGAAGAGGGTCCATGTTAGATCTAGTTTTACATTCAAAAAGAATTTTAGAGTTTAGAGAGAAGCGGACTTCTGGTTCATGTCTCTGAATTCGTTCTTGATAATATATTAGAACAGATAATATCATAACTTCTAAGACGTAAGGGAGTAAGTTACAAGGAAATCCAGTACAATTACTACTACACGCCCTTCTGCCTTGAAGGCGACGAACTGATGGTCAATAAACCATTTAGAGACATTAATTTTGTTTGGGTCATGTTAGTAATTAATGACTTCGGCCCGTTCCGATTATGTGAACGCAATACTTTTTTAAATTCACAAACATTCATACCGCAACCAGAAATCGAATCCGAAAGCTTTTTGTTCCCTAACCGCACAGACGTTTAGGGTCAGTTTGCATGTGACCTGATTGTAACTTGATATCATTTTTTTTCTTTTTACGTTAAGTAAACGTACTGCAAACTTTGAAGTGCAAACATGATACTTGCTAATTTAATCCAAAGTTGCTTGAAACGCATCAACCGTGATATACCACGCTTGTAACCTTGCAGCAAGCGTGTCAGACAAACTAGCTGCACGTTTGATAAGCGTCAACTAACACTTTCGTTTTAACTTTGTTTCAAGATTGCATTGCCTTGTCAAGCTGTTTGCAAACTTGCATTCTTGACATGTCTAACTGGTTGCAAGGATATTGTTAAGTGTCCAATGTATTAGCAGGGGCGGTGATTACCGGTCAAAAGTGTGTGGAGGGGTGGGGGTGGGGGCCAGGTTATACTTCGATATTTGCATCAGTTTCAAGTATGTTTGATGGACGTTCCATTCGAGTTTCCAGAAGTGGGATGAAATAAATCGCTGGATATTCTTGTACACCATTTATAATAGATAGGACCCGATAATTATATAATTAAATATTTCTCTAAATTAATGACATTTATACACATGTAGCCTGTATTTGCGGGTAAACTGAGTGATTTTGATAATTTATGGGCCTGTTTGTTCTTACATATTTTTGGTACATTTTATACTAAAATATATATTTTAGTGAATTTTCTCCTGCATACAAATTTTACTAATTGTTTAATTTCGCCTTCAATGAATTTTAAGTAAATATATTAATTTTGAAGTAAACTGAAGTAATTAGTTTTCTAGGTTTAAACTTCAACATGTATTTTCCAAAGTGTTTATATAATTTTACTGTATAAATACATTTTCGCCGTTGCGTTTTTAAGGTTGAAATTGTGTATCGATACACTGTAATGCCAGGAAGTGATAGAGCAGTCGCACAGTGCGGCCGATTCCAAAAAAAAAAAAAAAGTTGACCAAAAGTCAAAAACGCAAGTGAATGATCTCAAAATCCGTACTCGTTTTTTTTTGGGGGGGGGGTTGCTGATGAATCTGAAGTCAGAGTTGCAAAATGTAACCCCCTTCATCCCCTATTAACAACTTCTATTCGCAAAACAGCCTGTATATCATGTTACAATCAAGATGAATATCATGTCCATGGTTTTCTGGGTCGCTGATTACGAATTTGAAGTCAGAGTTGCAAAATTTAACCCCGCTTAACAACACTTTAACATTTAGCATATACTTAAATGATAATTGTTTTTAATGAAATATGTTGTTGTTTTTTTAATAAATGATTCCTGATTGGATTTTGGGCGGCCATTTTGAATCTAAGATGGCGACTTTTTCAACATATTGTAATATTTACCTAAACTACTCGTGATTATACACTTTTATGACAAATTTCGTTTCTCTAGATGAAACGGTGTGGAAAATTGATTTTTGGGTCCGCCATTTTGGATCTAAGATGGCGTCTTTCGAAACATTTTGTAATATATTCTTAACCTGCTAGTGATCATGTATGTTCATATCTAATTTGGTGTTCCTAGCTCCAGCTGTTTAGACTCTGCACTCTATACAACAATAGGTTTGGCGGCCATTTTGGATCCAAGATGGCGACTTTTTCAACATGTTGTAATATTTATCTAAACTACTCGTGACACCTTTGTGCCAAATTTAGTAGTTCTTGCTCAAATGGTGTGGAAAATGGATTTTTGGGTCCGCCATTTTGAAACGATTGAATAACAAACAGGGGCAACTTCGGGCAGAATTTTTTGTTTTATATTGAAGAAAATACATTTGAGTATAACTTAGAATAAGTCAGACAGCGGAGCAACACGAAGCAACATAACTTTTTCATAATAACGTATCGTATTTTTACGCTTTCAACTAATAAAAATAAATAACAATTATTGTTTCACTAATAATTTGTATTTGATAAATTATTATTTCGTAACATTTTTATATATTCTACGTATTTTCAGACGTTCATTCCATTTTATTTTATTATGATCTGCTTCAATCTAAAGTTTTTATACAACTTTCAACACGTGCGTCGTTTACTGCCTCAGTGATACAATCGATTCCAATCGAACAAAGGTAGCTTTGCGAATTGCGATTCCTGTTCTGGAACAGATAAAAGGAAATAAACATTTTCATAAGTAATTTCCTAACTAGCTACTTGAAAAAAATCCCTAAGTAGTTACTTTTTTTTTAGACTTTTGGCCAGCTTTTTTGGAATCGGCCGCACTGTGAGTCGGTAAGGTGCTTGCCTTGTAACTGGTAGGACCCGGTTTTGATTCCCTGTGCCGAGCATTCTGACAGAGGTTTTTGCTGGTTTCCCTCAGTCACACCACGGATATGCTGGGATGTTACTTTGAATAAGTCGAGGGCCGATTCCTTCCAAAAATCCTTCCCCTTGTTGTTATTGCTTCGAGGTTCACAATCGAGACCCTACCAAGCAAGACAGGAATTTTCAGGTCGAGACAAGGCCAAGACGAAGACGGTTTCCAAAAAATCTAGACAAGAACGGGACTGTTGTGAGGATACCATCCTTACAACGAACACATTTCATTCCTGCAATTTTCTTTTGTTCACAGAAGTTATTCCACATCTTTGTAGGTGTAAGATCTGAAGGCAATCATCGTCTCTTAGACTTCCCTCTACCATGATGACCTTCTCTACATTTATATATTTGTGTGATCCTTAATGGCTACTGTTAAGTCTTTGTGTTCCTTTCCTGTTCTATCCGTTCCTTGCACTTCCTTTGGCAACTTCCGTTTCATGAAATCTGTTTGCTAGATAAGATAATCTATTCTTTTGACATGCCGGAACTTCCTTGAAAGCATGAAGCACACACAGACTTTTTCATCGCTTTCCTTCCTCATATGATACTTCTTAAAAACAAATGTCTTCTTTTTTGCGTTCTTAGTGTTCACTATTCTGCGTTGAGGAACAGATTTTTCCATAAACTTTACGAGGAACTTGTCTTGACCTGTTTTGTCTGAAGATGTCACATGACAATGCAATTGGATGATATCTTCAAAGCAGAATTCAGTGACTGTACATTGTTTCTTCTTTACAGTCTTTGTATCTGAGTGTTTGAGTTCATGAGTGTTTTTAACATTAGTCTTGTAGAGTAGTATGATCGTTCTAGCGTATAACGAAATCATTAATCATTCTGTTTTTTTCACAAATTTACTCTCGGATTTGACAGCTCACTAATTAAAAATTAAAATTTAATTTAACCCTTGACCTTTGTTTCCTGCCCCTTTCCCTGGCTTGGAACAGAGAATCGTACTCCCCCTGAAGGCTTTTTGCCTTTTCTGTTGATGATGAAAACATAAAAAAAAAAAAAAATTAGGAAGAAATTTTTTTAATTTGTAACCCGAACCACAAGAAGATATAATGAAGTCATCGCCTAGGGCTCAACGCCAATTTAGTTGAAGAAAAGAAGCAGAAAAGGTAGAGATGATTTTTTTAAATAAAATTATTATTGTTGATCATTGATATCAATGCAAGAAACTTGAAGTACTCGTCAATATTACGAAGATTTAGGTACCTCTTATTAGTGTTTTTTTTAGTACAAGGAAACGGAGTATATATGAAAATTAATATAACATTATATGAATAATAATAATTGATGAATAAAAGTGCATACTACAATAGCATTAACGAACAAAATTATTTGATTAAACGACACTCTAGGACTAAAGCTCATGCGCATGAGAAACGAATGAAAGGAAAATGCGCAAGAAAATTGCGTGTAGTAATCCAATGAGTTTGTTTTTATGGTGAACATACATGATTGGTTGAAGGGTTATATTGTGATAACGATTGAAGTGGAAGGAAGTCAGTTTGTGAGAAGATAGCCATGGCATCATTTGCAGAGATTGACGAGAGTGCCTTAGTTACAGCGGCAGCAGAAGTCGAGGCCTCTGTGAAACCTACTATTTCATCGTGTAAGTGTACTTCCCGATGGATCGACGAAGCATGCATTTGGCGTGCTATTAACGATTGGACTCCCGGCAACCATCTTATATGCTGGGGATGTTTTAAGGGAAAAGGTAGTCAACGTGATCATGCTTGCATGGGTATGGATGGATTTTCGTTTATTCCAATTCCCTGGGAGGAAACACAATCATCGTTAAACAACAAAGCAGCAGATATTTTAAAGAATCCGGAAACTCAACAGAAGTTGTTTGCTGTGTACTTGGAATCTCATCCTGATGGTGTGAACCTTGCAAAAAATTTGGATTGGGCATTACAGCACTTGATGAAAACTTGTGTTTGGAAGTTGAAAGAAGCATTGCTGGAAAAAGATTGCCACTCGTCGCCATATTGCTAAGAGACAGTGTTTGTGAAGTGACATTATATTCATTGGAACTATAATTATTGGAATTGTGTAGTGGACCATTTTATTTACTGGAACTGTGTAGTGGACATTGTGTTTTTGTTTAGTGGATATTATGGCTCAGTGTACATACTGTATTGGTGAATATATTTTGGACAAGTGTGTGTTGAACACCGTAAGTACTTATTTACAAAATAATCCTATTGAATGCGCTGAGTGTAATTTACATCAACCCCATAATTGCATGTACGTTTGGAATACCGGATTTGTTATTGCAAACTATATTCAAAGTCATTTGAACGATCCAGAACTTTTCAAAGACTATTATGAACTTTTTGTACAGCAGGGTCATTCACATATTTTGAAAACTACCTTGTTTAATGTTATTTGTCAATTTATTCGAGACCCTGAATGCATTGCACAAATTATACCTGTAATTGTAAAACAAAACAAAACTGTGACTAGTTCACGCGTACTTAGTGCAAGACAGTACATCATTGACTTTCAAGGGTTTAAGATTTCCCCTAAGGAATACATTATTAGAGAATTTTGTTTAGTTGCATGTGATGCCACCTTGATATTTCATAGTCTTTTGAAATTACCTTGCGAACGTTGTGATTTAGCTGCTGCATATCAAACACAAGTAGATTGGCTCACACATCATTTGCATGGGTTACAGTGGAATACGGCCAATGGATATAGTGTATCCCACATTCGCCATATATTGTCACAATGTTGTGATATGGGATCCATCTTTTATTGTAAGGGTCATGAAAAGATGGTGTTGTTGGAAAAAGTATTTCAACTGAAAAATATTGTAAATTTAGAAGACCAAGGATGTCCTGCCTTACGTGCACTGAATTTCAAAGTGGACATTTTAAAATGTACGTATCATGAACCGGTGAAAGAATATGCATGTGCTTTGCGGAATTGCATACAGTTACAATACTGGCTAAAACTTCAAACATTAAAAGTCGTTGACGGAATATCCACAATGAAATTGTAACTTGAAAAGATAATAAATCTATTGTACCAGAATGTGTATTTTTTTATTTCATGAAATGAAATTCAAACGATTAAGAGGTAAAAGGTTTTTATTACAACTAAACTACTCTACTACAGGGATTATACAATTGTTCTTTAATAAGTTACATATGATAAATATTTTTAAAAAAACTATTTACATTTTTTGTTTGCTTTCAACATTTTGTTGACCAAGTTCAGTACCAGTTGATCATTTCGTTGTAAGTTGGTTTTTGAAAATTTTGAAAAGATATTTACATTTCTAACTTTATAATAAATATATATGATACAGAATAAACCACATAGAACGGAATTGTCAGCTTGGTATTGAACTTTATTTACATGATAAATTGAAGAATTACGTTGAAGAAATTGTACTATTGGTTTTAGTGGATTGCGGCCGAGACTATCAAAATAAAAGGCGCGACGATTTTTATTAATGTAGATACATGTCCAGTGTGTTCCTTGCTGATATGACGGACTTAAATTAATGATTATTGCAGCAGGTGCCTTCACTATTACAGGTAAGTGATTTAATGCATATATGCCAGTCAATATGGAACTTGTAACACAGTCATGCAACACAACACTTAACATTTGATCGCTCCACATAGTCACTTTGAATTACAGTCTACATCATCATATTCAAGTACACTGGAACTTGGAGTAATGGGGGTTGGATTATATATGCTTTTTGGTTCATGACTTACATACCGTGACAAATCATGGTAGGTGAGAAATTTACTATAACATTGCGCTTCATAAAATGCACATCGGAACGTATGGAACTGATGTTGGTAATGACCACAATGACTTGCAGGAAAAAGTAATTTATTTGATTTTGGACAGTTCAAATGTTCTAGATTTAATACACTTCGTCCCAGGAGTCGTTCCAAAAACTGTTGTCTGTGGCGACCATGGACGTAGAGAACATCAATATGTTTTGTATAGTTTACAAGGACTTGTTGCAAATTGTCGTATGCTACGTCGCCTTCTGACCATTGTAATCCATAGATGTTTGTGGACAGGTACTCGTTGTCCAATTGAAGTGTTAGTGGTAAGTCTTCACTGCTAAAGGGTTGTTTAAAAATCCAAGTATGTGCGGTATTAACATCAGGATTGACAACGGCCAACTCCTTGACGATAAGGTCATCATCACCAGCTTGATCAAACGCTAAAAAGTGGATGATTGCCCTCATACTGTTGTTATTACACTGATGTAAACAGGAATTTACTTTCACCTTATATACATATTTTGAGACAGAGTGCCAACTACTTAAATAATAATAATAATAATAACGACACAAAATTTATGATATTCAACGCCGAATTGATCAATTATACCATATTATCCGTATAAACGTTTCGGTCTTTATCTATCTGAATTAATGAATCAAATTGTGCATACACCACACAAGTAATGGAATGTTGAAGATTTTGGCTGAACCCCATTTTAATATTTACAGGTGAATCTTTGACGACATCCCATGTAGAATCGTCTAATGTATTAGTAGGCGACAAAATAAAAGCATACAGCGTATAGCCATTAGGATATTCTTCAGGTGAAATGGTATGCCCTGCATTTTGATGAAATATTGCAGTTCCGGAAATTAAAGTATGGTAACTCGGAATAAACAAATTGTTTGCAAAATCAGGAGTCAAGGGAGTAGGTGGATAAAATTTAGAACCAACCTGCACTTGAAGTTTGTTGAGATTAAAATGTTGAAATTGGAAAGGATTTTCATTATATTGTCCATTAAAGGCAGTATTTGAAATAAATCCAATAACAAGACCTTTAGGTACTTTTCCTAAAAATAAATTGTCCAAATTGAAACTAGATACATTTTGAGGAATGGTATGAACACGTGTTTCTACACGTGTCAATGGAAGTTTAGCAGTATCCTGAAGCATATATTGATTTAATTGAAGAGACACATCAGCAGATATTTCCAAACGACGTGCATACAGTATAACTTCCTCCAAATGAACTTTGAAATCAGATTGTTGTCCTGCCATAAGACAGAATGCATCTTTACTACGACTGAGTTTAACTCGCATGTTAACTTTATTGGGAAGAATACGATTAAGGGTTGTAATATCAGTGTAAACACGACCAAGCATTTCAATAGATGAACTACCTGCAATCATTGCACTACGTTTTTGAAATCCAACATTGTCGTTTGTTAACGTATTAAACTGTCCCGCCGTATCCTTATACCATAAACCCGTTTTCAAATGAGTATTGGTAGCATCTTCCCCGTAGTTGAGACTTGTTTCAAAATAGGAACGGTAGGGATAGGTTCCATTCGAAGATGAAACGATTTTATCATTCAAGTAAACATCGACTTGTGAAAACATGGCATGTAGAAAATTATTCACAGGTCCAACAATATCGGCTGCAACGGGTGGCGGTCCAGCTGCAGCTACTTGTAAATTATCCCCATTTGCCCTTACTACTTTACATTTGACATACAAGTAAAGGTGCGAAGGATCAATATACTCTGAAGTATCCCCAGGAATAACAAATTCAATAGGTCCTTCGGATGTGAGTGTTGAAATAGGTCGATAGTCAACCATACGTGAGGATTCTATAGCAGTTTGTGTCATGGGTACAGATACCAAATCCAATTCATTGGTACAGCACTCTTTACTAGCAGGTGTAAGGAACGACATGATGATTAACTAAAAATATCTCTTGGTCTAGTTGATGTACGTTTACGACGCTTTGCAGGTGGTCCAACACGTGCAGGAGCTCTTCGTTTGCGTGCACGTCGTCTACCGCTACCGGTAAGCAACTGATTTAATTTGGTTTCAGCTTTTGTCTTTAAGGCTGACCCTGCTTCACGTACGCGTGCTTTTACGGATTCTTTTACAGGTCGGTTTTCTAACATATC
>JAGDQP010057716.1:0-12690 GCA_022664845.1 Lepisma saccharinum
TAAGTTGTCCTACTTTAGAATAGATTTGTTTAGGCAAGAGGAAATGTCCAAGAATTTCAAGGTAATATTTACTCCCGATGGCAATTGCATGTTGTATGAAACAAGTACATATTAAAAAAAGGAAGCACAGAAAACTGTCGAGAAAAGACGTAGTTCCAGCTGGCGCCATGGAGGTGTCGGCTGAGTCTTAACCAATCATCATTTGACTTTCTCGTTGACCTCCTGCCAGCTCCCTACTCGTTAGCCAATTGGCAATTGCCACGACACAGAAGAAAAGAAAAAAAAAGGAGAAGGAAGAAATGCGATCATTTAGAGAGAACATTAAAATTGTTCAAGTGATTAAATGGACTGAGGAAAACGGCGTTATGGAGAAACAAAAACAAGCACATACTTCCAGTGAAAGTGGCACTTAACGTGTAATTAACTCTAATAAATTAGCAGTCATGGTAATCGTAGCTACGTATGTGTGTGTGCTTTTGCAATAAAATGACATCATTCGCAGTTAGATTCCAAGTGCCAAAGAGGAGACAAAGATCATCGCACTGTTAACATCGCTGTAAAAATGTTTAAATTCTTTTCTTCTGACTGTAAAATTCTTTCGTATTTTCCTTGCTTTTCTTCCTCATTCTAAAAGAAAAAGAAAATCTTTGAAATAATATAAATTAATTGAGATCCATTTGTAAAAATTGGGAAAGAAATTGTAATAATTATACGTTACAAATGTTTGTTTCTCCACCATCTTGACGTCCAGAAAATTTTTGCAACTACTGTGTGATTTTCAAAGAACGCGACAGTAGACTTGAGAAGTCTGGTTGATCCTACAGTCCCTCTCTGGCTGGCAGTCGGATTGTAGATCTCCTGTGACTTTTGCCAGCCTAGATGGTCGTAAGTGTCCCCTGTGCATGAGCGGTAACACCTCCTGCTTTGTAATCAAAGGGTTCCCGGGTCGATTTCAAGTGGGGAACAAGTGGTTCGGAGCTCACGTTAAATTGTAGGTCCTGTCCTTAAAACATCGACTTTATCCAATGGAAGACAATGACAAACCACCATCTTTTTACCTTGTAAGGTCTTCGGTCAGAATACCCAGGATCATCATCGATGGTCGTGAGGTCTCACGCACCAAGTAACTGTACAAGAGATTCCGGATTCGAATCCCGGCTAAGGAATTGACTGTTTGTATATTCCATAAAACATTGTAACTCTTATCGCGACAAGTCGAAGTCACAGCTACTAAAAATAGTGCAAATAAAATAATGTTTTTTCTTTGTGACTTTCGTCCACTTGTTTTATTAGAAAGCGAGATTTTATACAGGGTGTTTAGTAATAAACGATGGTCATAAGTTGAAAAAGTTACCTCAAACCGAAACAAGAAAATAGTATCTTTAAAGAAATTTCGATACATGAAGTCGTCACGCATTGTCATAAATGACGTAATCATAAGACCTGTCGGATTAACAAATCGCACTCGAAATTCTGTCCAATACATGCATTTGAACAAAGTTTATGATTTAAGAATGTAGCTTAGAGGGAATTTCTGTATATGTTTATTGTGCAATGTTATTTTGACTTTAACATTCTTACGTGAAATAAAAATTGAATACTTTAAAGTTTATATAGTTTTATTGTCATCTCTTACGAAATTTCTCAAGTTTGTTCTTAAGTTGACTTACTTAATAATTAAATGTCATAATATACCCCAAAAAATGGAAGAATCAGTCGAATATTTAATGGCCTTACATATTGTGGAAAGTAGGGTGTAAAATCATGGGGGACAGGGTGAATTTCCTTCCACTGAAGATTCTGAAGCCAATTTTCTCCTTAATAGAAATTTTGTATAACTCCTTTATATGACCAGGATAAAACCGTAGACTGTGGCTTCTTTTGAAATGTTGAACCCGAATAAGTATTTTGAGCTTTGGTTTTAAGTAACATAACCTACTTCCTATGGAACATTTAATAACAACAAGGTTATTTGGCTTTTATATAACCAAGGATTTGATTGTTCCCAAAGGGAAAGACGTTAAAAGAAGTCAGGACAGATCTAAGTGTAATGTAAAATGAAATATACGGGGACCGATCTACTGCATTGACGGGGTGGTATGACGGGGTGGTCTATCTTTCATGTGCGTGAGTACCTTATCATTGTGCTGGAATACAAGACTATGAAACGCTAGCTCAGCGCTCCACTCATATCATCGCCCCTTCTTTATAGGCTTTATCGCTCTTTATTTTTCTTGTGTGCTACTTTTCGCTCTTCAATTGTTTTCCTCTTTGCTGCTTGTGCGCATGAATATCTATGAAATGATGAGATAATGTTGTTGTTTTTTCTTTGAGATGATCCAAAGATAGAGATAGGCTCAGGTTGGATAAATTGATAATCCGTTCATCGATTATCTCTTCTAAGCTTTGCGGGAAAATGTAAATTAAAGTTTTCTTCCCTGTTTTTCCTTTGGCAAGCTATCGTCATTGTCGTCTGTTTGCAGCACGATTATCGTTCTGATTGATAACAACTACTTTTTCATCCGGTTAAGCTAGAAGGTTTCCTCTCCACCTTTCGGATTGGATTGATGTGTGTTGTCTGATCAAACGTAATGCGACAGACACTGTAAAAAAAAAGTTATCTTGTCCACAGAAGCTTGAATTTTGCGATTCGAATAGTGACAGTGACGTAAATAATTAATTATTTATCGAACTATGTATTTTTTTCATTAAAGTATGCAAATTTTGAGCGCGATTCTCTTGATGAACTTTATCGCTTTCTAAATTATTCAATTTTGATTTTTGCAAGTGCAAAATAGCCTCCAATAGAGGCTCTAAATTAGTTGTAATCTTCAATTTTCAAAATTGATTTGTATACGTTTGACATGATGAATTCTTTAAAGTCTACGATTTACGTTTTAATGTCATCTTAAAGTGACAAGTGGGTACTGATTTTTTCTCCGTAAGTCATGATTTAAGAAAACATATTTTCGGAAAATTTTACCTTCACGATAAGCCATGTTGGATATGCTTATGTTGACTGAATTCAAATTCTGGTGATGAAAATTTTTGTACGATGATGCTTTTTAAAATCTTTAACCTTGTACTTGATTTTTCCTGCAAATTGCTGCATACGTAATTTTAAAGAATTATTATTTTTTTCGCTGCACTTTTATGTGTCCATGCGCTTCCCCCCCTTCCTTTTCTCGAACCTAACGATATTTTAGCTATGTCGATTCTGCAACCTAATACAAACGAATCTTATTAGTCGTAAAATTTGAATATCACATTATTCCGACGAAAATTTAAGTAGTTCTAACTGCTTGGATGTATAAATGAATGAAAATACCATATGTGCAAGTTTAGGTAATCGCAGTAGTGCAAGGAAATTCTTATTTGATGCATTTAGGCATATTAATGAAGTTTCGATCCTTTGTAACTAGAAATGTAATTACTCGTTTAGACATAATAGATAATTGATTTAACTGATAAATTTGATCATGTGAAAAATCTACACAGTTCAGTACATAGAATTTAGGTCTTTGTAACTCAAGAAAACAGCATGTATTAATAGCGACTTTATTTATCATACAAATTTAATATGGTTTTTCCTTTAAGCTCGATGATGTATGACGCGCACTGAAATAGTCGGTATTATTTCTTCTCTGAAACAAACCACTGTATAACGAAACTCAATGTAACCAAATATAATTGACAAATAGATTATGTTATGTTCAAAAATCCGATTTAGACAAACATTTGAAATTCTATTTATCGAATCTCCATCTTATGAGTTAGATGACATATGAAGTTGTTCTTTGGGAACAAATAAACTGTCAATCCCATATGGTGAAGTTTGGTAGCTTGTCTCATATGCTTCCCAGTAGACTAGAGCTTTTTATTGAAATTCGCTGTGACCTATCGTGGGTCTGAGCCTCACATTGATCTATCTTAAGTTAGTTTCGAGATAACTTTCGTTGTGTTCGATACCAATGAGTGTAAAGATTTTTTAAATTGGTTTATTCGAACTTTAGATTAATTTCTTTAAGATTACGTACGATGAGTGTTTTTGATCACCTGGAAAACCTCAGCGACGGACGTGCGTTAGTACTAGAGACCTGCACGGGCCGGGCTTGGGTGGGCCGACACTGCGTTCTCTTCAGGTCGGGCCTGCCTTGGGCCGATTAATTGCACTTCTTTAAAGCAGTTCAATAATTATTGACTTGCGTTAAACGATAATTGGAATAAAGCCAAACGTTCAAGTCTGTGTGCACGCCACGTGGAATGAAAGGTATTACAAACAATGCAATATTTACAGTTGGTGTTGGTTAGCGGCTCCACTTTCACTATAGAGGATTAGTTGTTCACCGGGGCGTTGACCTCACACTGTAAAAAGTGGAAACATGAAATGGATGAAAGTTACTCCGCTTTATGGAAAAATAAAAGTCGAAAATTAGCGTCTTGTTGTATTTACTCTTAAACGTGGATATAGTGTAAGCCCTTTAGTGGTAAAATTAACTCCATTTTAAAGTTAAATATTTTCTTTGTAATAGCTTAACCTTAACTGAAAATGGGTTGAAACTGGCCAAAGTGATTTGTCCGTGAACGTTCAACTTATTTTATGCTTAAAACTCGGTCATTTTCTGATCGAAGTGTAAGCTAAACTGGCAATTTTGAGGTTACGTACTTTTGTGGATGAAGTTTAAGCCCTGGTTGGATATTCTATAATCCAATAACAGGAGTAACGTTACTTGCTTGTCACTGAACGCCCCACCATTTTGAGTGTTTACATTGCCTTTACACTGTGAACAGTAAACAGTTCATTGGTGGATCGAGAACGGCAAGGATTGCATTGGCGGAAGGAGAAATTAAGTTAGGTATAAATCTTTACACTGCAGCAAACGTATCTCTCCTTTTTTCACGAGATATTCCTCGTAGCTCAGCTGCCTTCATTTTTTTGGATGAACGTTGTGTCTCCTATTTTTACAGTGCAGTCGGCAGTCACACGAGTGACTTCATGCCCTTCCCTCAATAAATAACAAAAGACAGTATGCGTAATGAAGCTTCCTCTAATGGTCCGTGTCAATACCAGAATATGGTCAATCTAATCACTGGATTCTAGGGGGTGAACAGTCAGAGTTGTCGTCTTGTTATAAAAATGAAAGAAAACCGCACTCTTTATTCTCTCCACTTCAGCGTCCCGCAGGAAGAAATGGTGGATAAAGTCAGGGTTGCAGTCTAATACGGTGTTAAATACCGTGCAAATGTAGGTCTTGCGGGTGGGGTAAAATGTCTGATAATTTGTTTTGTAAATAAAAGTTATACTTTGATTAGCTACTTCTTTGCTGTATTTAAGAAACCTGCGGCTACAAGTAATCCTACTGTTCAAAGTGAAAGGATTATTTTGATCTTTTGTGTTAGAAATAAATTGAAACGGCAATCATGTAGAATGAAATTAAAATGACTAGCAAATCTAAGCGCATCACATTGTTAAAATACTCACATAGGCTTGTATGCATTATATTATTATTATACCAGATACAAATATATTGGGGCTCGAGCCAAAACTTTTTAAAATTTATCCGGCCGGGCATGGGCCAAGAATTTTTAAAACTTATCGGGCCGGTCCGGGCTCGGGCCAAAAACTTCTAAAGCTTTCCGGGCCCGGGCTGGGCCGGGCCTAGGTACATTCGGGCTGGATTGGGCTTGGGCCGAAAAATTCGGCCCGTGCAGGTCTCTAGCAGATACCTCACAGCTTCTTAGGTTCAGTGGGTTGAGTGTGCTAAGTTATTGTTGCAGGATGAATAAGGTTTAGTTGCTGACTTCCGACGTAGTATTGCGGTTATGGTTGTGGGAGGTGTTGAAGGAACCTCAAAAATGGAACTTCATATGTAGAGTTAATTATAGAACTCCGACCTGCGTTACCAGGGTTGGTAGTCCCTCCAACGGGTCATAGAGTTACCGTTTTATTAAGTATCCGTGATGAGGGAAAGTTAGTTCAGATAAGGCAAAGAGAGTGGTTAAGAATGAGGTAGGGATGAGCTTTTGCTGGCCACTGAAACTGAAGAAGTACTGACTGAATTGTACTTGATCACTGAGGTTCCGTGATTTTTGTTCTTCGCTTTTCTGAGCTGCGATTATATATTATCTGCACATGCTTTGTTGCTCTCTTTCTGCATCGCTTATGAGTGTTGTGCTCGGCTTGGGAGAATACAGAATGTGATGAAAGCTTACATTTCTGAAGTTTTTTTCTTTGTGGCATGTTTATATTGGGCTTTACATGCTTTTCCACCGTGCCACGGTCGGTTGGCTTATGATATGATCATGATATCTCAGCATGTTCTGTTTGCATGTGCTCATGAGTGTGACTATTCCGCTACCTCCGTGCATTCCCATTTTTACAATTTTCTTTTCTGACATTGCCAACTTCCTTTGACCTTCATTGCCTTTTCCTAGTTCTGTTTACAATGCATGGTTTTCGTCAATGCGATGTGACTTTAGCGGGTGTAAGTCCGAAGCAAAGCGCTGCCTGGTTTGACCTGTCTTCGCTATCTTGGCTATTCATCTGAGCTTTTGCTAAGTGCATCTCTATCTTATTTTTCTTTCCTGTTCTTTATTGAAGTCCGATTATATTTTATTTTCTTCAGCCTCATTTGTGGCAAAAAATTGTAATTCAGGTACATGCTGGGTCGGAGAATATTCCGGCGACGTCATTGAGCCTGGGTGGGTTAGGGCCACTTCATGGTTGGCGTTTCCGAGATACACAATTTGACTTCCATCGGTGTTGCCTGGGACGTTACAAATATGGTGTATGAAACTACAAATAGTGATAATTAAGTGTGACTACAGCGATATGAATGTCAACTATAGTCTCCATTGACCTATCTTCTATAGGTATTGGACGAAATAATGGATATACTTGTGGAAGTCGAAACATTTTGCATTAATACGGTGTTAGTCCACCTTTGGAACGCAATACAGCTTGAATTCTGGACGGAATGCAAGTTCTGAATGGTGGTGAGTGGAATTTGAAGCCATTCTTCATGCAGCACAGCTTCCAGCTCAGGTAGAGACGAAGAAGGTGAAAATCGACACCGAACCCTGGTTTGCAAAACAGATTACAGAGGCTCTGTGATATTCAGGTCTTGGGACTATACGGGCCAGAGAAGATGTTCAACCTCATCAGCATGCTCGTGAAATCACGCTTGAACAGGGCCATCGGTGTGAATTGGAGCATTAACATCCTGGAATATGGCATTCTTGTTTTGCAATAAAGTTTACACCATTAGGTGGACCTGGTTTCCCAGGAGTTCTCTAGACACTGCTGCTGTGGCCGAACCGTGTAATGTGACAAGGGGGGCTGTAGAATACCATGATGCGCTCCAGACCATAATATAGTCGCCACCATGTTTTACAGTCAGGCGGAGACAGTCCACATCGTATGTTTGAGAGGGTGTTCACCAGACAAACACGCGCCCAGTGGTGAGGAAGAGATTAAAGGGTGACTTGTCCAACCACACTACACGTTGCCAGTCCTCCGATGTCCAGCTTTTGTGGGCATTGCACCATGCATACCCATGGATACCCATTTTATGCAGTTCTGCGTCACTGTTTTGGATGACAGTGGAGTGTTTAGGTCCAGATTAAGTTCTGTAGCTACTTTCTCAGTTGTTGTTTTCTTCTGCAACGTCACAATTAGCTTCAAGGCCCGGTAGTCCAAATCCTGCAGTTTGTTCTTCCGACCACTATTGTGCTTCGCCCAATCCTGTTTTTCCATATACTGTGTATGCGGTCATGACTTGCGAGCCCGTGTCTTGTGTTACAGCTCATAACGTCGCTGTTTTGCTCAGAGATGCTTCAGCTAGACGGGCACCCACAATTGAAACTCCGTCAAGCTGGACATACTGGTCACTCACCACACCTGCACGTGTACAACCATACTGCCTCACTCTACTGTTAGTGCACAGTCCATCCTAGCTGCAACAAACAAAAGACGGTTGATTTACCCAGTGATCTTTGTTACCAAGCACAGTGTCAATATGTCCCACTTTTGACAAGTGTATCCATTATTTCGTCAAATCTTTATTTCGCATGTACTAGTAACAGAGTTTAAAAAGTGTGAAAAATTGGCGCGTCACGACCACTAATCGTTAGATTTGGTCAAATGCAGTCACATCTGGTTGCCAGTTTTGGCCAGCAGTTCTTTTCTCAAAATTCTCAACTGATATCAAGACAGTGAACCGTTTACCCCCATCCTGTATTTCATCTTGGTGCCACGAGTCCATTATTTTCTATACATTTTTGGCACACCGTCCTACGTACTGCTGCTTGCGCAGACGTGAGTGTGCAACAAAATTCGTCGTTCGCCTAAGGGAGGAAGGGCTGTTTCACTTTTTTATATTTCCATAGTAATTCATCTTGATTCTTGGCTAATTTCAATATGAAGGTGCATGTGTAACATGCATGAAATTTATGTTTAACGTCAATAAAACAATATATTATATGAGGTCACTAGTGATTACAAATGGCCACCAAATCTCTTCAAGTGGGCCCATTGGTCACCAAATTTTAGAAAACTTTTTAAACACTGACGAGTACTCATAAGCTCTGACTCCAAACTTGTAGATATCCAAATGCATATTTCATAAATATTTATCTACCATAATATCACAACAAACCATGTAGTCGCGGTTAGCACAAACCCATAAATCTAAGCAAAAACATAACACATTTCTGCACTTGTAGCTTAATAAATTAAACATTCTTTATAAGTCTGACGTCCTGAATTGTTTGTCGGAATACTTCAAATTATTAAAATTCAAATGAGAGTCTAGATATTCTCTGAAAAAAATTACGGGAACTTCGACGTTACTTTCGCCAATACACGATGCATGAAGTGGTTTCCGAGGGGTGTATACCCTAAGTCAGATAAAGGAACGGTTTAAAATGTTTCTACGTATCAGTTTTCCTCCTAAAATGATGTGCATCTTCATTTCTTCCAAAGTAATTACAGATTGTATAGTCACAATTGCCTATTTTCTCCAGGCTACATCTCCCAAGCTAAATTTTCTAGGGTTTTAGTTTACTATGACAATATTCAATAAAATATGAGAGCTATTTTGGAACCGCGGTGGCTCAGTGGTAGAGCACTTACTTCTGGTACGTGAGTGATTCGGTCTCGGCTAGTACCAAGATAGATTTGAGGTAAGTTTTCTCGGGATTCTCCTATTTCCTCCCACTTTCTTCATTCCATCAATTCCCCCCATCATCATCCATTCGGCCAGAGCCAAAGTTGCCTAGAGGTCTTAAATAAAAATCAATTCAGTGAGAGATATTTAATATAGTCAAATCAATAGTGCATACTCAGCTTTACATTTTGATTCTTCAGCAGACACATAGCTCAACTTTATGCGTTCATTAAGCATAAATTGTTTGTAAATAATTTATATAGAAATTAAATAGTTTGATACAAATACAGTTTGCTAATAAGTAGGTAATGCTACGAAACAATTTTTTTTTTGTAACCAAAATATTGATCTTTTATTTTCTGTGTGTTCGTTTTCATGTGAATTACCAAAATTTGTAATATTTGTAATACAAATTGTAAACTTATAATGTGATTTTTGCTCTTACGTTCTCTTCAAAAAGTTCGGGTTTTGCATAATATGAACCAATCAAATAGTTTGTTAAAATTCTTGGTCCATCACTTTGGTTTGGGTTTGCATCACTTAGAGCCTATCGTCACATAAGGACTCAAAGGTGAATTCCGAACTTACATACCATTCTAACCACAGAATGATTTAAAATACTGCACTTATTTCTTCTTCTTCTTTTTAAGTTGATTTAAATCATGGATTGTTTTTAAATTATGTGATTTAAATCGCCATTTATATCATGGTATAAATCACTTTGATTTAAATTAATCAACCTTGTTCTCAATACAACTATTTTGTTGTTACCAAGTCTCACTAATATCAGTCTCCCTTCTTAACAAACTAGGTCGTTTATGTTCTACTAACAGGCTGAGGAACATGTTGCGCGAAACAGTTTGCAGGCAGGCCCGCGCATGCGTGTCCTTTGCGAAGAATGAGGCAGTAGGAAAGAGTACAAGGGGGGATGTATTTTGTAGGACGATAGGCGTGTGAGTAGACCTGTAACCAATTATCTCTCACGACACAACGTCGCTGTCTTCCCACGACCGCCATACTATCCCGATTTGGCACCAGTCGATTATTACCTCTTCCCACACACGAAGAGAATCTGTTGAAGATTTCCGAATGCAGAAGAGTTTGAAGCTGCGATGATGGCAGTACTCCAGGAGGTTACCAGAAATGGTCTGGTACTTCTAACAATAGTACTATCCTTGGCAGAATGGTGTAACAACTGAAGATTGGTACTTCGAAGGTGACTTGTAATTTTTTGCTAGTAACTTATGGACTGTACTTCGTATAACTCTAAAAAAAAAAAGATATAGAACAAATTGGCTTGCAAATATAATAAACAAATGCACAATACAAACATTCTGCCTATCTTTCTTTTCATGCAGTCTTAATCCTAAAAACAATTACATATGCCTAAAATTATACTTATTTTATATAAAAATCTAAATCTCGGGAAAAGCTTACGCCACGGAACCCCCAAATATGTTCCTCATTAACTAGATGCTGAAAAAACAGAACTGCAAATTATAGTACTCGTTTGCCTTAATCAAAATATGCAAATAGAAATCTTTGGTTGCTATTTTCTCGTATATTCAACCTTCGAAACATTCAGTAATATCTGAACAAGATTCCTTTTGTATTCATGACATTGTAATATTGAAACATCACTTAGAAACAAGATTATAAGAAGAGTATGTGCGTATATGACGCGTGCTGAAGAAATCGTATATGCAGGCAGGCTCTTGGAATATTTTAAGAACCTTAATCGACTTAATGATTTTGCATTCAATGCTAAAATGGATAAGCATACGTTTATTATTTTCATGAAAGCATTGTTTCTTTATGCTCGTGCAATAACTTAGAGCTCTATGAACTTTTTTAGCATTATATAACAATGACGTTAAGAACACGATAATTCACTGTTGTAATCTCTTAGGTTTCTAAAGCACGTAGTTGCTAGAACTTATGAAGAGCTTCTGTTGTTAATAATAGTACGTTAGTTGTGTTCTTTTTTAAAGCCATTTGGCACGTGAGTGTTGTTTCTGCTAATGAAACGTGACATGTATGAAAGTGTATAGAAAACTCAAGAAACGGTCAACAGCAAGATCATTTGAAGTAACCTTCAGAGTACTCCAGCTAATTATGGGAGAAGATTTACTTTTAGGTACTAAAATGCCCGAAATAATTATTAAGGAAGTGCACAAAGTTATTCTTTGAACTACATAAACCTCTTTTAAGTGTTCGATCATATGTTCTTGACCTTCTATTCCCTAGTTCTGTAAGTTCAAAGTAATATTTGCTGTTACAACACAATACGTTCTAAATATTTCATATCTATTCATCATCCTGTAAATTATACGAGGGTGAAGTGAATAAAAACGAGTAAATGGTTGGTTGGAACTAAGTGAGGAAAAAGAGAATGTACTTTCGATCGGAAGTAAATACTTGTGCTTAGAAAGTTAATGCTTCTGTAGTAAGTAAATGCTTGGAACTTAAAAACAATTACTTAAATAAGAGTGAATAAAAATATCTACTTCCAAGTAAACTCTCAACTGACGGAAGAAAATACTCTCGAGTAAAAGTAAACTTTTATTTACCTCAGGCGAGAGAATACTTTACTCGCGAGTAAACACTTTCGAGTATTTACTTCATTTTATTCACTTCACCCGATGTCTACTATTTCCAAAAAAAAATTATTCTAGAGTAAAAGTATGGTATTTACAGAAAGAGGCATTCTTCCAGTAGAAAATTATTTCTCGATATAGTCCTCACCGAATTGATGCACCTGTCGTCTTGCTTCACAAGGTTCAAGGAACTCTATTATGTTCCACAGTGTCAAACGCTCGAGAAAAATCCACGCAAGCTACATTAATCTGTCATCTAAAATATAAATAATGATTAACTGTGTGCCCTCTATACTATAATGATTAACTGTGTGCCGTCTCTTATTTGAATATACGAATGAGTATTCGTAAAGGCATATATGAAGACCTGAATTGAAAAACATCCCAAGTCCACCGGAGTATATTTTTCAGGAGGAACGAAAAACAGTATAAGGTCTTCGTATGTTATACTATTCAGCGGAAATTACTTTGTATTTTAAAAAAATGTTTCTGTGGTGGGATTAGGATGTAATAATATTTATGCAAGTGGATAGCAATTGGAACATAGATACCGACGAAATAAATACGAAAGAAGTGGACTTGGGATGTTTGGGAAGGATCTTGGGATATGTATTAACATAATGCTGCTCCAATTTTAAGTTAGATACGGCTAGTTTAGGTTAGACCAATACCTAACATTGCGAAAAATTGGTAAGATCTATGGCAATATAACGATCGTGATGCTTAAAATGCTATTTATATGATATAACAAAGCACTCAAACTGTAGATCTTTCAAGAATAAAGGCACTAATCTTTATTATAATCTTGCGTCATGTTTAGTCGTGTTATTTGTATTTACAATGATGTGTATTGCATGTTGACTGAGTTCTTCTATCAACACAATGAACACGCTGCAGTTATTAAAGAGAGTGCAATGTGTATTATG
>JAGDQP010057717.1:0-12690 GCA_022664845.1 Lepisma saccharinum
TAATATGGAGATCGATAGATGATATCTCTTGTACAGCTAATATGTGAATGTTGGCGGATTTCAAAGTTTGAGCAAGGATGCTGCATTTCCCTTCACTATGTGCCCGACAGAGATTGAAAGTAGCGATGGTAAGATTAAAGACAGTGTTTGAGGTCTTAGACTCCGGCATTAGGGCGGTAGACATCAAGGGTATGATTAATGCAAGCATGGCGATAATAA
This sequence comes from Lepisma saccharinum, assembly GCA_022664845.1. Taxonomy (NCBI): domain Eukaryota; kingdom Metazoa; phylum Arthropoda; class Insecta; order Zygentoma; family Lepismatidae; genus Lepisma; species Lepisma saccharinum. Next base: position 220 of record JAGDQP010057717.1, read on the forward strand.
TTTTGCTCTTTTTGTTCTTTCCTCCCCCAACACTGGGGGGGAGTAAAAGTCCCCCTAAGATAAACACTGCAAAAGCCACCAAGTAAGCAGAGGTTGGAAAACAATTTCCTTCGTGTAGCTGCACCATGTTTTGAAAGTTTCACTTTATATACGAACATATAAGTCAAAAACCATCACCTGAAAACAGCACTACCAGTCCGATGGGGGGGGGGGGGATATTCGCCGGGTAACCTAGTTGCCTAAAGTTTTTGTCCCGTATCCGTTTGCACAGTTGACTTATTTTTGGGTAGTGGTCTTTTACTAGGAGAAGAGAAAAATTCACTCACCTCGGATCCTCGTTTTCGAGCAAGAGAGCGCGTGTTATGGTATGGACCTACCGCAGTGTCCTCTTCTTCCTCCCTCCTCTCCTCTGTTTCTGATATTTGACCTGGACCTTCTTGTGCAGATACCGCAAAAGACTGTACTTGGGCAAACTGCTCGCCACTGCTATTAGGAGGATGATCCCGCACACGAGCTTCAGCTTCTTCGTTTCCCTCTATCAAGGGCACACTATCATTAGATGTAACACAATCGGGAGTAGTACATTCACTTCCTATATTCTCCACTGACCCCCCGTTTAGCTCCACTGTATCAGCGTTCGTCGTAATGACTGTTCGGTGTATACTTCCACTATCATCGACAGACGCTGTCTTTGCATTCAGTTCACGAACCTCGGGCGAATTCAGACACTCGGCAGGTTGCTGTGAGTCATCTACCCTCGTTTCCGTATTCAAGCTGGCTCGGCGTCGAAGCACCTGTTCTGACAGGGTAGGAAACTCAGAAAAATTTACATGAAAAGATGTTTCACGTTGAGTTGGTGCATTTACTGTGTTAATTGATTCCGGGACTCGAGCGGGGGATATGTAATCATTTGGAAGAATCTGCAAATTGTAGGGTCCTAGTTTGAAGTAGCGTGGGGGTGAAGTTTTCACGTGTTCAAAGTATATGATCCTTCTGCCGTTGTATACCCTATAACGATAGGAACGATGGTAACACTGTTGAATCCTTCTGATCTTGCCATAAAACTCTAATTGTTCCTTTAAATACGTATCTGGAATCTCCGGAGGTACACTGTATACCACAAAAGAAATAACTTCTGGACTTACTTCGGTCACTGGGAAACTATGTCGGGTATTATCAACTATAAATTTTAATTCTCCATTATATCTTGCTATTAACTCTTGCACCAATTCTTGACGTTTAATCTTTAGAAAAACAGCTTTTTTATAATAACAAAGTTCCAAGCTCTCCACGTCATCCTCTTCCACTCCAATTTGATTGTAAATTTCTTCGTGTACGTCGCCTAAGTTAGGTCGTTGGTTTAAAGTACTAAAGTCTATTTTCAAGGTTCGCTGACGTTGAAAATTAGAAAAACTCATATCACCTCAGAAGTATCACAAAATTTCACTATCAAATGTTACAAACCAAAACCACAGGTCGTTCAAAGCACGACCACCACACACAATTCGCGACGGAGCGAAGTTGGAGCATGACCTCCTACCACGCCACCTAACTACGAACTGAGCGTCTTACCGACTTCGCTAAACCGTCAGGTGGAAAAAAGCACTGGATTGAAACAATCTAGAGGATAAAAAAAATGTTGCTGAACCCCAAACACACACAAAGTTATTCTAACGACTTATGTCACTTTTCCATTGGTCAATTAGGGATCACAATCCCCATTTATTGAGAATATGTTCCATTTCTATGGAAGCAAGCGCAGCATATGACATGTTGTTACGATAAGCAGTAATGTTGCTCAAGTGTTTGGCTGTCGCCATCTTGCTTGTTTTTATAGAAATAGAATATTCTCAATGAATGGGAATTCTGGTTCTTAATTGACAAATAGGAAGTGATTAAACCATGGGATAAGTCGTGCAAGTATCTTAGTTTGTTTTGGGGATTCAGGAACGTATATTTGATCCCCTACACTGTTTAAATCTATAGTGTAGTCGTTTAATTCAAACATTGTTCACTAAATATCGTTTGCATCTAGCACCTTTACTGTCTGACGATTTAGCTGAGTCGGTAAGACGCTCGACATCTAACTGAGCAGCCCATGTTCAAATCTCACTGCCACCGTAACTTATTTTTTTTACAGTACCGGAATCAACACCGTTTGTTGTGTTGATTTAACACACAAAAGTGGTAGTCATGCTGGGACACCGCATTGTGTTGAATTAACACAACTATTTTTTGCAGTGTACTGAACACAAAGTCTTTTAAAATTAAGCATTGCATTTGTGATCTTTTCCAAATGATCGTGAATTGTAAGCCTATAGATGAATACAAATATGTATTCCGTTATTCGTATTTGATGTATTTATGAGAAAAGAAGCATTTATTACATAGCAACAATATTCTGTAACGAGGGTTCAGTGATTCCGCCAGACTCCCCCTTGTGGGGGGTGTTTACCCCCGCAAAGTCTCGACAACACTCCCTCGACAAAAAATTTTGCTGTGAAAAGTCGATCGATAGAAACCGTACACAACTTCACTTACGCCCTCCCAATTTTGACTTTACAACCCCCCCCACAAACTGAAAATCCTGGTGGAAACCCTGCGATGGTTGTTTGATTTAAGTTGTTTATACATGTGAAAATAAGTTGTACAAACAATGTATGGTGTTGTCAGAAATCTTCCTTGGGTATTTTCTTCATTTTGGTTGTTGATTACTTATTTACTATTTCATTGTACACAGTAAAAAATAGTTGTGTTAATTCAACACAATGCGGTGTCCCAGCATGACTACCACTTTTGTGTGTTAAATCAACACAACACATGGTGTTGATTTCGGTACTGGGAGAAAAAAAAGCAGCTGCAGCTAGATTTGAACATGCGTTGCTCAGTTAGAAGTCGAGCATCTTACCGACTTCGCTAAATCTGCAAACAGAAAAAGCACTAGATTCAAATGGTATAGAGGATAAAAAAATGTTGCTAAACCCCAAACACAAACAAAGTTTCTCTCACGACTTATGCCATGATTTAATCGCTTTTCCATTGGTCAATTAGGGATCACAATCCCCATTTATTGAGAATATGTTTCATTTCTATGAAAACAAGCACAGTATTTGACATTGTTACGATAAGAGAACAGTAATGCTGCTCAAGTGTTTGGCTGTCGCAATCTTGATTGCTTTCATAGAAATAGAATATTCTCAATGAATGGGAATTCTGGTTTTCAATTGGCAAATAGGAAGTGATTAAACCATGGGATAAGTCGTGAAAGTAACTTAGGTTGTTTTGGGGGGTCAGAAACATATATTTGATCCCATACAGTGTTTAAATCTATACTGTAGTCGTTTAATTTAAATATTGTCCACTAAATATCATTGCATCTAGTGCCTCTTTTTGTCTGACGATTTAGTCAAGTCGGTAAAACGCTCGACTTCTACTGGAGCAACCCATGTTCAAATCTCACTGTAGTCGTAACTTTTTTTTCACAATACAGAAATCAACACCATGTGTTATGTTGATTTAACACACAAAAGTGGTAGTCACGCTGGGACACCGCATTGTGTTGAATTAACACAGCTATTTTTTGCAGTGTAGAAAGATTATGCGTTCTTCCGAAATGTATTAAAGTATTTCTTTTTAAAGATCATTAGCCTCTTTTGCACTTATTGGCAGTTCCTTACTATAGGCTACGTAATCATTCACTGTTAATGAAGTACTGCAAGTTTTAACAAAGTACAAATTCGCCTGACACTACTCCATCAATCCATTCAACAACTTGCAGGCTTTTCACAATCATATCTTCATCTATTCTTCATCAATGATATCTGAAGGTTAAACTGTTTTCACAGAAAATTTATTGGTAGGTGATGATTCTTCAATCAATTTTATATCTGGTGTAGTAAAAAGTAATCCATTATTTTGCCAATAGATGGCTTCAGTGATCTGTATCTCGCGTTGTATAAGTCCGATCGGGTTCAACGAGATGGCGTTCAAACGATGAGATTGCGTACTACAAACACTATTCAGATAGTTGTGATGAGTTGACTCAGTGTTGTGTGAGCGCGCGTCAAAATGGACACTAGCAAAAAGAGAAAATACGCTATATTTTACAGTTTTTCTTCGATAAAGGCGAAAACGCAAGCCAGGCGGCTGCAAATGTGAATAGTGTTTATGGTCCTGATACTGTAACAGCCAATCACGCGCAATTTTGGTTTCGTCGATTCCGTTCCGGTAATTTTGACGTCAAAGATGTACCACGCACTGGAAGGCCACGTGTCGAACATGTCGATAAAATCATGGACATTGTCGCGTCCGACCGTCATGTGAGCACTGTTTCGATTCCTCAAGAGCTAAACATTGCACAAAAAACCGTGTGGAACCATTTGCATAAGGCTGGATACACAAAGAAGCTTGATGTATGGGTGCCACACGAGTTAACGCAAAAAAACCTCATGGACCGAATTTCCATCTGCGAATCGCTGCTGAATCGCAACAAAAGCGACCCATTTCTGAAGCTGTTGGTGACTGGTGATGAAAAGTGGATCACTTACGACAACGTCACGCGAAAACGGTCGTGGTCGAAGCGCGGTGCGCCGGCGCAAACGGTGCCCAAGCCAGGATTGACGGCCAGGAAGGTTTTGCTGTGTGTTTGGTGGGATTGGCAGGGAATTATCTACTATGAGCTGCTCCCCTACGGCCAAACCCTTAACTCGGAACTATACTGTCAACAATTGGACCGTCTGAAGGCAGCAATCGCCCAGAAGCGGCCAGCTTTGGCCAATAGGAGAGGCATTGTGTTCCACCAGGACAACGCCAGGCCACACACATCGATAGTGACTCGCCAGAAGCTCCGGGAGCTTGGTTGGGAGGTTCTTATGCATCCACCTTATAGTCCGGACCTGGCACCGAGTAATTACCATCTGTTATTGTCCATGGCGAACACGTTTGCTGGTGAAAAATTCGCTTCAAGAGAGGCTTGTGAAAATCTACTGTCTCAATTTTTTGCCAATAGGGACAAGGGCTTCTATGAGAGAGGCATCGTGATATTACCTTCCAAATGGCAACACGTTATCGAACAAAACGGCGCATATGTGACCTAAATCGGATCATTCTAACTATGGTAAGTAAAGCCTTCAATGTCATGCAAAAATAATGGATTACTTTTTACTACACCAGATATATTGAGATTCGGAATAAATAATGTCATCCCTCTTTATTTGATGATTTACGACAGAGAAGTCTCTATCACCATCATTAAAAGAATACCTTGCTTAATGGAAAGTATTGACACTTTTTTAATTACGTGGATTCGCGTGTATACATGCATAGTTTACAAAAATAACAGAACCTGCATTTGGACAACGACTGACCATTTTCCAAATGACCTATTCAATTATACAATATATAAAAAAAGTCGGTGTCATCTAAAAAAAAAACCCACCCTAAATGTTTTGAATTGGATTTGAATTTTATTTATGGATTTTAAGCATCTAAGGCTCAGGACGGGATAGAGGATGGATAAGATTCGGGAAGGGGTTGGCCAGGGCCTATGTTGAAGGTGCCATCCCGGAATTTCCCTCTTGTGATTAAGGAAAAACCCTGGAAAAACCTCAGTCAGGATGGTCGGCGGCTGCGATCGAACCCACTACCTGCCGAAGGCTACGCCAACGCTCTACCACTGAGTTACGGCGGCTCGCTGAATTTGGATAAATATAGCTATCCTCTATGCCTTGTAAATCTGACTTTGACATGTATAATAGTTTCTGAGTTATCAACAAATTTGTTCAAGCATATGGGAATTCGCCCATAAAAACAATGAATTTTTTTTAGGAAGGTCGAGACAAGTTTAAGGACAGAATGTCCGCGGATGAATGTAAAATCTTTATGCAAATAGTTCATCCATTGTGTTTCCTTGTAACAAAAGCATTTGCTTGATGATTCGTACATGCTGAACCAAAGTAAGTTCTAAAGTGTAATGCTAGTTGTAAAAGTAAATGTATGAATACATATAAGTGCATGTAATTGCACTTATTTTGTCAGTTCGCGCGCCCTGGGCTGAAGTCGAAGGTTCGTACTTGTTGCTGAACGGGGTCACTGCTTCGATCTAATATCTATGAAGCCTAATAAAGAAGCTAGATTCAATGAATAAGTTATCTAATTTGATCAATCTACAGCGTAAGAATTGTCTAAGTAAATATATAGAAACCTATTCTGGTGTGGATGGTAGCGACCTTTTGAAGTTAAATATGCCAGAACGTCTACATATCCATTACACGCCCATCACGGTAGATGTAACGCATACCGGCATCCTTGTCTAAATGAGAAGCAGCAAGACAAGATGGAGCGGCCCACTTCAGCCAACGCCATTGATTCGAACTAATATCAAGATGGTAATATAATACACAAAATTACACTAAATAACCAGAGAATATCACTAGAAAAAAAAACTTATCAAAAACACCGTAAATAATCATTCACATCTCTAATTACTGCACAGTACAATGATAATGACTTGGCAGACGAAGCTGCTCGTAAGGCCTCTTTAGGACTAACATTGACATTCAGGGTGTTTCATTCCAAGACATGCTGATATAGATATTTATTACCGATATGTTGTGCGGACTGAATGGCAGCGACGATAGGATGACGTTACTGTTAATTAAAGTTACCGTCGCTCTATGGAAATCTTCTTGCCGAGGTAGTAGACGTGAAGAAGTACCATGTCGCTTACGTATATGACACAGTCGCCTGAGTATTGATATCTATTGCGACGTTTGGATCCTCCTGGACGACCTTTGTAATAATTGCAATGCAGTTTTAAGTATTCGTCATGTACTTTTAGATTGTCCTGGATATGACTATCTCAGACAACGTTATAACATTGCCAATGACATGGCGTCGGTCCTTGGGGATAATTATGTTGTACTACTCAGAGTTTTCATGTTTATGGGAGAGACAAGCATCGTAAGCTCTATATGAGACAATCATATTCTCTAGCTCTTATTCTTTATGTTGCATTATTTGACATATCGTGAAGCCCTTTTTACAGCCTTTGATTTTAGCTTTTAACACTCATCGTTTCTTATTTTACTTCTTCCTTTTTACACCAGCAGATTTTTACGTAATTCATTGAAGACTTTTTTACATCTTCAGTTTTTATTTTAACTCGTTCTTTTAGTTTCCTGACAGCGAATTTAAGGGACTTCCCCGTATCGGGACGGGCGTAAACGATAGTACGGTTACCGCCCATAGAATTGATTTTATCTTATCTTACGAATTCTGCCAGATCTCCCAATGGGGGGGGGGGGGTCACTCCCAAAATTCTCAAGCACACACCCCAACTTTAAAATATTTTATGGTTAAAATCGATACAATCCTCACAAAACCCTATTTATACCATTTTGGTTTCATTCCCTCTAATAAGATCCACTTTTGTGAAGTTACCAGCGGATGAATCGCCTACATTATAGTCACTGAGTACAAGGACTAAGCATATATTTATTTTTTCATTATTTCATGTATAGACATGATTTATTTGTTTTTAGTTTAAAACTCGGTAAATTAGCTGATCACTTTTGTTACGCCCATGCAATGTTTTAGAACACTGTTTACAGTGTTTTGAAACAAGCCACACTATAGGTCAAGCATGGCCAACAGAAAGGCCGTGGACTGCACGCGGACCTTCATGTAATGTGTGAGACTCGCGATAAAATAAAAACTTCAATAGTTATAAAATATGTAATGAAATTTACTTTAAAAGCTTATAATTACAGTAAAGTATTTGAACTTAAATATATTTATGGTCTTTAAGCATCTGAGACTCAGAGTAAAAGGATACTGGAAGGAGCTGGCCAGAGCCTAAGTTGAAGGTACCATCCCCGCAATTGTCTGGTGTGGCTGAGGACAAACACTGAAAAAAAAGTCAGTTGGCCGCTGGGATCAATCAAGTATCCTACGAGTATATTGTTATTCCAATAGTAAAATGATTTTACAAAGACAGTAATTAAATTCATCTATTGCCTTGAAAAATTGTCGAGTTTATTTTTATTCAAGTTCTGTCTAAAATTGTGCGGCCCGTCATCATCATATAATGGTCCTCGTAAAGGAAGAAGTTGGCCACGCCTGATATGGGTCTTCCTAACTTGATAAACTTTTGGTAAACTTTATTTTTATATGGACCAGTCCAGTAACTTTGCATTTCGGCCCGTCACAATTCGCCTTTAGCTGTTAAAATCCACACCCAAATCCACCCTGCCGGGACTCGAACCTTCCAGTCGTTGGCCTGCCGCCGCAGACCGCTCGGCCACCCGACCGGCTCTTCCTAACTTGAGAATAGAAAAGTAATTTCATATCAACCATATTTTTTTTTCGCTAACATAATTATCGGACCGAGTTTCAGGGAAGTTTGAAGTATTATTAACCATTGCAAATGCTAATATTGTGTCACATGTATTCAAATATACAGCTTTATCGTAACTAACACTGTCATATAAGTCTTAGAATTCAGTATAGTTTATTTCAATACATGGAATCTGTCCTCGTAGTCATTATCTAGATTACATACAAACTAGTTATGTATTGTAATCTTGTAGGTAAACATATAATAAATCTATTTTAACACTATAGTTTTGCAGTACCGTTAGAATTTTGAGGATTATCCATTGCAGTCTTTATCTCCGACATTTAATCCGACAGATTAAAAATTACATCATTCATGTTCTAAATGGGTAAAGTATTTACCACTCGCGTGAATATCGATTGAGAATCTGTTGTAAAAAAAATACAAACAATTACTGAAAATGCGTTAGTGAAACATTAATTAAACATACATCTAGAATTTATAGAATGCTACCATGCCGTCCAGTTGATCCTAAAGAGATTGAAAACCACAAACATTTGTTCCATGCCCTTCTTGAATACAATTAACATATTCAAATATAAATATACACAAAGTCATTTGATGTTGTTACTAGAAACTTTAAATATTAACAAGGAGAGAGTTTCTGAAGCAAAATAGAATTACCAAATCTAAAACAAAATCGATTGTAGACTGCACATCTTCGTCCATAACATTAATAGCTTCTTTTCTTTGGAAATCTAAAGAATTTACAAGTTTTACATAAAGCATAGTATCTACAGTAAAACGCAAAGCATGTCGTATGATACAACATAACTATTAAATGTTGTAAATATGGTAAGAAAACCGTTTTCTCTTTTTCATCCATACTAGACTCATGCGTTACTGCGTTCGTATAAAGCCAGTCGATCTGGTTGCTAGGATAACGCGCGGCAATGACGTCCACTTTAACAGCTTGTGGCTGAGTAGCCAATAGAATTAAGTCAGGTCAGGTCATTGGCTCAATGGTAAAGCGCTCATCTTTGGTGCTTGGGATCGTCGGGCCAACCTCTATTCGTGTCATGTGGGCTTTGTTTTGTGGTCGACAAACACAGTATGTTTGAGTTTTCTCGGATTTCTCCCGTTTCATCACACTTTTTTCATTCCACCAATCATCCATCTGGTCTGAGCCAAAACTGCCTGAAGGCCTTAAAATTAAATTCAAATTCAATACACGAGAAACATTAGAGTCTTAGTTTTAATTCCAGACATCGTAGAAACAAGATAATTTATAACACTAAGGTAACTTGGGGTACCTGTAAATACTAATAGTATTTAATAGATTTTGTGGCAGACCTGTTTACAACTAACCGTCAAAAGTTTTTGTGTTGTATGCTATATGCACAACACTTTACTATCTATCTCCTGTTGTAGACGCAAATAAAAGTCCCAAATTAAAGTCAAATAAAAGTTCCAATTATCTCACTTGAGGAACCTTTAGTACTATTGCTTTAGATATTTGAAAATAGTTAAGGGCGTTACTTTCAAGAAATTCCGAAAAAAGCTTAGTTTCAGTGCTAATATCACAGCCATATTCAATCCTCTACTGGATGAGGCCTTTCCCCGAAGGAAGGAGATTGATCTACTGCTCCCACGCTGACCAGACGGATTGGGAGAGAAGAACCTAAGCTCCCACCATGTTCGCCACTATCTTTCATTCATAGCAGCTCCCCAATTGCATCACGATGCTGGGTGGGCACCGTTTCAGACCCACACACCTTGGAAAATAATCCATGACAGCGCCGGGAATCGAACCCAGGATCCCTCAATCCGTAGTCAGACAAGCCAACCGTTAGACAAACGGGGAGGTCAAACAATATATCAGTCTATTTTTATCTATATCTATCTGTGAATAAAAGATAGTGGCGATCACAATGAGAGCTTCGGCTCTCCTCTCCCAACATCTAATCAGTGTGGGAGCAGTGGACCAATTATGAATGAGAAGAATTACAGAATGAACTCAAGAGGATTAAGTGGGACATCATGGGACTATCAGAAGTGTGGAGGAAGAATAAAGAACAGTTGGAAATACCGCCAGGACACACGTTCTACTTCAAAGGAACGGAAAATTGAAAACCGACAGGCGTTGGCTTCATAATTAATAAGGACCTGAAAACACGGATCACATAAATTGAAGGAATTTCAGATAGAATCGCAGGGTAGTAATAAAGATAAACAACATATACAGTATGTAAATTATACAAGTGTATGCTCCAACAATCTCACACCCGGAGGAGGAAGTCGAAGACCTATACGAGGAGATACAGAAGATTTTGGATAGTAGCAAATCGCATTACAAAATAGTAATGGGAGACTTCAATGCGAAAGTAGGAGCCAAGCAGAGCAGTGACACGAAAGTGGGAAACTTTGGATTTGGCAAAAGAAACAAGAGAGGAGAGAAGTTAGTGGAATTCTCAGAAGCCAACAGACTGTTCATTTCCAATACATTTTTCAAGAAACCACAGAGGAAGTCTGAGTTTCACAGAGGAAGTGGACTTGGAAAAGCCCAAATGGGACCAAAAACGAAATATACTACGTTCTATAGAATAACAGTGAAATTCTGCAAGACGTGTCTGTTCTGAACAGTTTCAAAGTCTCGAGTGATCATAGGATGGTGAGATGTAAGCTGAAACTAAATACTAGACTTGAGAGAAAGAAGCCCTTCAGAGGAAAACCGCCAGTTTTATATCTGGAAAATATTGGAAAACACAGACACATTCGAGATAGAACTAAGCAATCAGCGCCTTGGGAGAGTTAGAGATGAAGAAGACATCGATAGCAGAAATAAAATACTGACTGAGATAGTAAGAGAAATAGCCAAGGAAATAGCAGGCACCAGAAAGAAAAAAATGAGCAAAATATCAGAAGAAACTAAACTCTTGATGAAGAAAAGAAGGGAAATGAAAGTAGAGGAAAATTGCATAAAGAATATTGGATACATAGAACTAAATAAAACCGTAAGAAAGAAAATAAGAGAGGATGTACGAAGATATAACGAAAATATTGTTAGAAATACAATTGAGGAAAACAAGAGCCTGAAGAAAGCCAAGCAGCAGCTCATGATAGGCAGAAAGCAAATAATTGCAGTTAAGAGACCAGACGGGACCGTAACACGAAATAAGGAAGAAATTACAAAAATATTTGAAAATTTCTACAGAGAATTGTACTACTCCGAGGAAGATCTAGGAAATGAAATCTCAGAAGAAAATGATGTAGATGTCACATATGTAATGAAAGAAGAAGTGGATAAAATAATTCGAGGAATGAAGAACGGAAAATCGCCAGGAGAAGATGGACTCACAGCAGAGATGTTTAAATGGGGAGGTGAAAAGATGAAACAGGAACTGGCGAAATTATTTTCAATATGCCTGAGGAAGAGATGAATACCCTCAAGTTGGAACAATGCCGTTATCATTTTGTTCTACAAGAAAGGGGACAAAGAACGCGTCGAAAACTACAGACCAATTAGTTTACTGTCAGTCCTATACAAAATGTTCACCAAAGTTATTTTCAATCGTATTGAACGAGACTTAGATTTTAACCAGGGAAGGGAATAAGCCGGATTTCGTCCTGTATTTAGCACAATGGACCACATACAAACATTGAATGAAGTTATGGAAAGGACTAATGAATATGAACTTCCACTATGTTTGGCATTCATAGATTTTGAAAAAGCTTTCGATTCGGTCTCCTTGTCAGCAGTACTTAATTCACTTGAACATCAAGGCATCGAAAGTGCATACATCAAGTCACTGCGAAACATTTACTCGGCTGCCACTTCTGTCATTAGACTGCATCAAGATAGTGAAAAATTTAAAGTTGGAAAAGGGGTAAGGCAAGGAGATTCAATTTCTCCAAAACTGTTTTGTGCGGTCCTGCAGAGAGTGTTCCAAAATTTAAACTGGGATGAAGTTGGAATTAAAATTAATGGCGAATATCTTCATCACCTACGGTTCGCTGATGATATAGTCCTGTTTGCTATAAGTGCAGAAGAACTACAAGCCAGAATGGAAGAACTGAGTAACGAGAGTTCGAAAATAGGCCTTAAAATGAACTTAAGTAAAACAAAAGTAATGTAC